>SDVV010018243.1:0-13802 GCA_016164225.1 Gammarus roeselii
TATATAATAATATTGTCCATTGGCATTTAAACCACTATATTATATGAGATTTGTTGATAACTGTTTTGTACTATTCCGTGAAAAACACCACGTGACTCCTTTTCTAAATTACCTAAATAGTCAGCACCCGAATATGAAGTTTACTAGTGAAATAAAGCAAGATAATCAACTAAATTTTTGGACGCAAAAATAACTAGAGATAACAATATATTCACAACTTCGGTGTTTCGTATACCTACCTTTACTGGCTTAGGACTGATTTTTTTCAGCTTAACGCCTCTGACATTCAAACTGAACAGTATAAAAGCTCTGTTGGACAGGGCCTTCAATCTGAAAAGTTCTTATGCATTGTTCCATACCGAAATAGAATATTTGAAAACTTACATTTTGAATAACTTGTATCCTTTGTACCTAGTTGATCGCACCATCTCAACATTTCTGAACAGAAAGTACTTGTGTGAGCAAGTGTATACAGTCCCCAGGTTGAAGAAATATGTGAAACTACAATTTTTTGGCCCAAGCAGTTACAGAACTAGGAATGAATTACTTCGAAATTTAAAAAACGTCTATAAACACCTCGATTTTCAAATTGTTTTGACAAAACCCTTTTACCGTTGGGTCTTTTTTTCAAAATTAAGGACAAGGTTCCCGAGGATGTTCGCTCATGTGTGGTTTATAAATACCAATGTTCGAGCTGTAATGCTCGATACGCGGGATCTACCGTCAGATCCTTCAAATCTCGCAGGGCGGAGCATTTTGGGAAATCTATCCACACGGGTCGTCCATTAGCCAAACCCAGTTTCAGTGGCATCAGACTTCATGCAGAGGCTTGTGACCTACTTAGTTGGACAAAATTTCAAAATTCTTAGATCGCTACCTGATCAACAATCACTCTTGATTGCCGAATCGATTATCATTAAGAAAACTAAACCTTTACTTAACATCAATACTAATGGGATCGAACTATACACAGTAGAATAGCCATCCTTAGAATAGGTTCACTGTCATTCCCACTCGGTCTGTTCTCCTACAGCTACGGGAAGCAGATTGGATTCGCTTGAGGCCCGGTCCGGTGTAAGGCATGGAGATACATTCAATCGCGGTACGTATACAGATTGGGTGAAGATGGAAGAATTGAATTGTGGGAAGAAAACTCAAACTTTAGACGATATTGAAAAAAATGAAAATATGGAAATAACAGAAAATATGGGTAAAACATGTGACACAAGTAAAATGGAACAAAGGAGATGTCATGTGAAGAAATACCTGGTGAAGTTGAAAAGAGTCGTATTGTCAAATGGTATAATAAAACGGTATCGCTAGCAAGAAGAGTAAAATGGTAAAATAAAAGCAAATGTGTATCTAACTCAGTTTCGAAATTGTTGGAAATTAAACATGACGAGAGGAAAACATTTCTCATACGATTGAGTGATAGAAGAATTTTGTACATTTCTGATATATGTGCTAATATATTGAATGAGAATGTTACCATTAGCATGTAACATGATGAAATGATTCGATGTCATAAGCCTTTAATTAAGCAATTGGACTCGAGAAGACGTTCGCTTATATCAATAAACAAGCTTTTGGTTACAAAGACTGGAATTGGAGTGATGAACAAACTACTACCAAAGGTTTCTAACCATCAAAAATGTATACTAAATCAATACGACACTAAGAGGAAAAGTCAAGAAGCCAATAAGCCGGAGGAATACGCAATAGATGTTTTAAAAACACGAACTATGTGCGGAGAGAAACAAGTATTTGCGATTTATACCGAATACAACGATGCGAAACCAATGTGGATTAATGAGCGAGATATATAACTGTGGGCTACAGTACATCGCCTATTTATATAACATTTGAAAGTGTAGGAATGGAGGGTAGTCGATCGATGTCGATGCTCTAATTGTCATACCAATCTCGTCATCTAACATGCCTTGGCCCTCGTCAGAAACTTGCGCAATATAATTTATGTTATATTTCACGGGGTAACCTTCACACTGGAAACCGTCTATCTCTAAACAATAATAGTTGATATTACCATAAAACGGGTTGCTAATGCGAGGGTGAAATTCATTGTGGAATGGTATGGTATCATCCATACTGACGCTATTGATTTCGTCGAGTAACTCAATTATCGGATCTGTATCGTTCATATTATCGTTAAATAATACTGAATCATCCAGATTGTCTGCTTGCTAGAGCCTGCCTAGTGTGAAGATCAACCATAGCGTCATCCACATAATAGCGAGACACTTATGGTGGTACTGGGTCTGGCTGCACGGGGCCCCGAAGGCGGGCACTGGTGACTCGCATTACACCAAGTTTGTACTGAGCGAAAGGTTGCTTAGGCTTGCGCAAGCGCTTCGTGGCTGACTGGCTCCAAGCGCCGCTGGACACCGTAGTACTACTGCACTACTAGGGCCAGTCTGGACATAGTAGCATATTAGTACACCGATATATTTGGAGCGGGGCACGGGAACATGATGGTCACACATGGAGAGATGCTGGTCACTCGCAGAGAGATGCTGGTTACAGGTAGGGTTTATTATCCAAGCCAACTGATAACAAGATAAAATCGAATAACAAGACGTAAAACAACCCAATATTTTGTATCACTGTATCTAATTATGATGATTTATACCCAACACTATGTCAATTATGTGAATTTATTTCTAGTAAACTTATTAATCTTTGGTAACTATTCAAAATAGAACAACAATAATGAAATATCTATTTATTTCTCTATCAGCCGTCGTGTAACTCTATTAAGCTCAGATCAAGCTCACCCGACAAATCGAGATGCGAAGCGAGCTCATAGCCTAGGGGGACCCTATCTTCCCAACCCTCTGACAAAAATTGTTTTATTAGAATGTAGTTACCTGAAAAAAATTACAGCATCTACAGGGTGACTTCGGCCTTCATATTGCCTCCGTACCGTCTCCCAGCATTACGTCAACGAGAAAAAATACACTGCCTTGGATCACAATTTGGTGCCCATTACAATACAAATATACAGCAAGCTGTTCACAATGGGGCATGACCACGCGCCTGCGGTACCTCTGTTTATCACGTGATCAGTATCTTGACTAGTGGGTCATTCATACTTGGCACCCTGCTGAGACCTACCTGTTGGCTCCATCCCCCAGCCTATCTTTGAGGTTTCGTGACTAGGGTGTAAAGTGTACGGACTCGAAGAAAAGTATGTTCTTGCAAGCAGTGAACGGAAGTGCTTAGCAACATTAGATCAGCGTTTCCCAGAGAGTGTGCTTAAGCGTACCATCTAACACTTTCAGCTCTAGGAATGCGTAACAGCTCTCATCACAGGACAAAATTTACCTGCAAGGAAGAAGTATAATTTTTATAGATACATGACCGACGGAATCGGAAGATGTGATCAACATGGAAAAAGAGCATGACATTAGAAGTGTTATTAATATACCATACTATTGCTATAAATAATAAATACTTGCAGATAATGAACTTGCAAACACAAAACAACAATCACAATCCGACCACAGCCTGGTTGCATGCATGCGGTGTGTAATCTCCTTCTGGTCCGGGTCTTGCTTATCTGGATCAGAGTGCTGAGTAATTATAGCTCTAATAAACCTACCATGTTATTCCAATAAACAATAAATATATCTGATATAAATATACACAAATACAAGAAATCTCCACTCAAGGCGAATGCTTGGGAGGGGTCCTGAAACTACCGTAAGGGCGCGAGTCGTGTCCGGCGTCCTCCGTTCGCCTAAAACCTAATCTAAATACGCTAGTATTACTTATATATACCCCTAATTATACCATATCTATACTCTGATCTATGCTCCGTCACCTTCGCAGCCCAATACGATGCAAATCACAGCATCTGTCCCACTATTTTCAATAAAGCGTGCTGGCGTCTTCATTTGTAGCGGTCAACAAACCATACCAGGAAGGTCCGATTAACATACAATACCCGTAGTGTGATAATAGGTTTCTTTATTTGGTTAGTACCAAGAAGCCATCGCTGGGGGTCCGCCCAATGACAAACCGAAGCCACCGAGAACATATACCCATGAATCCCGTAGACGGATAAATGATTGTTAACAGCAAAAACGATCCTAATAAGATGGGCCATTGGATCCTCATTTTAAAAAATATGAATAAACACTATTTTTTCGATTCATTTGGGTTTAATTTAATAATCTACGGTTGAAATATAGCTACATATTACAAAACTCATGCAAATATAGCACATATCTATCTTTGAAGCGTGTCAAGAAACCACCACGGGGAGTCCACAAGTCCAGTCATCGATGGAGGCGTAACCATACCTTCTTGCATTGCTACCACAAAATGGAACGTATCAGCCTTGACGCGTGTAAAGAAACGTCCGGGAGGTCCGAAAGATCACCCTTTGAAAGAAACACTGTTGAGGTACTGCATCTTCAGCGTGTACTATAGGTTTAGCCTATACTATGTTCCTCATAAAATTTCAATATATATCCATGTTTGCTTATCCTATTTATACAAAGGTCCAGTAATGAATAACATTAAAAAACGCCAAATGACTGCGCAGTTGAAAATTGTCATAACCTTATATGTGCACAAAAGCACCTCAATTGATACCTACACACAATACCCTACTATACACAATACCCTATTATAACCCATTCATCTACAAACCTGCTACGGCAACCCTCCCCCTACCCACTTGGCTCATACGCTGAGCGGAGACGCGGGCCCATACCGTGAGCGGAGATGCGGGCCCATAGCGTGAGACATTAACTACTTATAGGTATATATATATATGTATATATATATATATATTAATTTTTCTGGAGGTAAGAAATACAAACAAGATCTTGATCAACTTATAAGAATTGATTTCCACCACGTACTTTGGCTGAGGTTTCCAAAATAGTCACAAATATTGAAAGTAACGAAAGAGATCACGCTGGTTACACTCGATGGTGGCATCCTCTTCACAGTTTGAGTTTTCGACAAAATAAACTTACTTGCCAAAAAAGGCGTGAGTTTCGTGTAGTGAAGCAGGGAACTACATAAAACGGCGGACCGGTAGAACTTACACTCGCTTAGGTTGACCGTTAGAAAATCTATATGTTCGTGAGCCTCTCGAGATGAGGTCATCTCAAGAGGCTCACTAACATTTGATCTTCGCGCGGCCCCTCTCACTGCATGAAGACGATGTTTACGGCTTGATTATTTTTTCGGCAATTGTCATGTAAATAGTTTTTTTCGATAGCTAAACATGTAAAGTAGTCCACACCATCGAATATACCCTGTGTGATTTATTTAATTGCTTTAAATATTATTCAAATATGTTGGAACTCCCATCTGATGAGCTAAAAGAATACGAACCGTACGTCGTGGGTTAAAAATCAGTAAAGGAAATCTCGATCTTGTTTAGGTGTTAATTTCAGCAACCCAAGACAATATTATCGTCAATAATCAGCAATTCCCTGTTACTGTAACTGAAGTCAACAGAACGAATGGGGATCGATTGCCGTCGAGAAATGGTCACCAACGGGGCATAGTTATACCTCTTTTCCCTTGCAAGTCTACTCTCACGAAGATCATGGTGTTGTACAGTGTGAACACAGATTTGTTATTCCCCAGTGTCATTTTGAACATATATTTAAAAAAATCCTATTCCTACACTCACACTTCCTATTATCTCTTGCATGTAGAATTCTGTTCAATTATCGACCCATCTTTTATGACTCGTTGAAATATTTTTTTTCCTGTGCATATGTATGTAACATGTCATGTTAGCTATGCAATTAGTTTCAAAATATGTACTCGCTTGTTTCAAACGTAATGTGATACAATATAATATACAACCTCATTTTAGGTATTTTCTAATCTCACTTTCTTTATTAAATATCGTTTCACCATCAAATTGTCATTCTATATAAATGTCTGTTGACCTTTGTTATGTAATTATTAATTTAAATCGATGATCTAATCGAACATTTTTATTTTTTCTTGATATTTCGGGCGATGGAGGATAGCGAATGCCCTCCCACAATGTCCATCGCTTGGTGGGCTTAGAGGTAAGTTCCCTCACGCTCACTACCCTTAGTTTCAAGTTAATATGAATTATTTCTGACTTGAAAATGTTGTCTTGATGTCCAGCTCACGCTGACGAAGACTTGGTTCATATCATCTGAGTATCCTGTAATCAGTGTAATTTATCAACCTATCAGTATACATATAAATACAAATTGAATCCTTTAAATCCTAAAAAAATCCGTTTACACACTCGTTCACGTAGACGTCATCATGAACGGACCAATGGCGGACTAGCAGAGAACTCAGAATATTTGGTTGCAGTCCGCGTGAAGAGGAAACAATATTTCGATCAAACGACTTCTGTGATTCAGTGAATAATTATCTCACTTTTTGTATGCGTGAGAGCCACGGTCGTAGCCAGAGGGGAGTGACGGTGACGGAGGCCTCCCTCCCACGCGGACTACATGTATGGGAATGTCTGATGTGACAGACTTTTTATCAGTCCATTCGATGAGTCATGGAAAATCCACCCCGATAAGATGAGTTCTGGCTACGCGGCGTGTGAGATCGTCTAAAATAAATATATATTGTGAACCCAAAAATACCGTCCTTCTGTTTCTTTTAAAAAAAGTAAGGATAATTAAAGAGGCATGTACATTCAAATGAATCACACTGTCATGTGTATTTATATCAACGACGTGAGAAAAAGATTGGTTCAAATTAGCAACACACATTAGGCTGCCTCCAATCCTGTCTTTTCAAGCTATGGGATGACTCATAGATACATTATTTATGAACAACAAAAATACGTTTATTAAATTAAAATGACGTACTTTATATTTTTCAACTAGGAACACTTAAATTACCGTTATGCAATAAATGCCTAATAACAACTATCTATCGCACATAGATTTTTTATAGAATTTGCAATCAGTAAGCATTTTCGAACAATAATCGTAATATTTTTTTTTCCAAGCGTCTGTTCCTCTGTTCTTGATCTACTGTTTATAATAAAATAATAATAATAATTTATTCATACACGAATGGTAAGTTATTCTTGTGGAACAATAAATTTCTACACAGTAAATCTAAAATAAGTATAATGCCAAGCTAAACACCTGTAACTGAGTAATTGGGACTCTGTATTAACGGCAGGGAGGCATCTTTCTATAATGTCTTAAAATAAGAACACACTTATCGGAATATTCACGTGAAAGAGCTATCAAAGCAAGTTTAAATTACACAATAAATATGCACTATATCCTGATGACATAAGGTGTTGGGATCTGACATTGGGACCTTGTACATAAAAATTGGTAAGAATTCCTAATTCAGATCCACTGCCTATTTCATTAGGAAGCAAATAATACGACGTTATGGGCGGGACTATGTGAGTCAGAGAGCCACTGCCTATTTCATTAGGTAGCAAATAATACGACATTATGGGCGGGACTTTGTGAGTCAGAGAGCCACTGCCTATTTCATTAGGTAGCAAATAATACGACATTATGGGCGGGACTTTGTGAGTCAGAGAGCCACTGCCTATTTCATTAGGTAGCAAATAATACGACATTATGGGCGGGACTTTGTGAGTCAGAGAGCCACTGCCGTAACAAACAAGCAACCAAAAAATCGTCTGTCATGCACAAAAGGGTGTGGCATTGTTAGGGGCAGAGTAACACAATACATACGTATGCACGATCAATCTGGAATACTTATAAATCGATACATACAAATGCATAATAGGTTTAGAATGCGTGTAAGATAATAGTATATTCGTAGTCTCAGCGCTGAATTTGTTGATGTCCTTCATCTTATAATAACATTCTACTCAAATCGTTCATCCTTTAGAACATGGACTAAGTCCCGTTGCATGCAAACCCTGAACATAAGTCTCATATTTTGCAACGAACAAAAATTATCTAATCCAGATTGAAATGTATCTATATATCTATGAACTGTGGATTGGTACATCTCTCTGCCAATACGATATGCGAGGAGGTCCATTTCTTACATTACATATTAATTGTAGTTACGTTTATTTCAGACCCTGCATTTTTTCTAGTTCAGTACTTTTGACGATTATTTTTAACAAAATTATATCGGTTATTGTGACGTTTGTCATCTCGTTCTTGATCAATAAAAGGCTTGAAAGTACATTAATGTAGAAAAAGTAATTGACCCTAAGGTTATCTAATTATAAATAGTGATATCAGCTATATATTCATTACAATAGACAGAACTATGAACTGCTGAAGGGAAGTGGATTGTTTTTTTTGACAATGTCCTCTGCAGTATTCACTTTCAGATTAACGAAATACAAAGCAGTATTTCCAAAAACACCCCGCTAAATTTCTAGCATAGTCACCATCGTGACTTATGAAAGAAAATTACGTGTTGAGCAATACTCTCCACCACCGCATCCTTGTGACATGAGCAAGCTTGGCAACCATGCTTTCCACCACAGCATCCTTGTGACAGGAGCAAGCTTGGCAACCATGCTTTCCACCACAGCATCCTTGTGACAGGAGCAAGCTTAGCAACCATGCTTCCCACCACAGCATCCTTGTGACAGGAGCAAGCTTGGCAACCATGCTTTCCACCACAGCATCCTTGTGGCAGAAGCAAGCTTGGCAACAATGCTCTCCACCACCGCATCCTCGTGACAGGAGCAAGCTTGGCAACCATGCTTTCCACCACAGCATCCTTGTGGCAGAAGCAAGATTGGCAACCATGCTCTCCACCACCGCATCCTTGTGACAGGCAAGCTTGGCAACCACGCTCCCCACCACCGCATCCTTGTGACAGGAGCAAGCTTGGCAACCATGCTTTCCACCACAGCATCCTTGTGACAGGAGCAAGCTTGGCAACCATGCTCTACGCCACCGCATCCTTGTGACAGGCAAGCTTGGCAACCACGCTCTCCACCACCGCATCCTTGTGACAGGAGCAAGCTTGGCAACCATGCTTTCCACCACAGCATCCTTGTGGCAGAAGCAAGCTTGGCAACCATGCTCTCCACCATCGCATCCTCGTGACAGGAGCAAGCTTGGCAACCATGCTTTCCACCACAGCATCCTTGTGGCAGAAGCAAGCTTGGCAACCATGCTCTCCACCACCGCATCCTTGTGACAGGAGCAAGCTTTGCAACCACGCCCTCCACCACAGCATCCTTGTGACAGGAGAAGGCTTGGCAACCATGCTCTCCACCTCAGCATCTTTGTGACAGGCAAGCTTGGCAACCACGCTCTTCACCACCGCATCCTTGTGACAGGAGCAAGCTTGGCAACCATGCTTTCCACCACGCATCCTTGTGGCAGAAGCAAGCTTGGCAACCATGCTCTCCACCACCGCATCCTTGTGACAGGAGAAAGCTTAGCAACCATGCTTTCCACCACAGCATCCTTGTGACAGGAGCAAGCTTGGTAACCATGCTCTCCACCACCGCATCCATGTGGCAGGAGCAAGCTTGGCAACAATGCTTTCCACCACAGCATCCTTGTGACTGGCAAGCTTGGCAACCATGCTCTTCACCACCACATCCTTGTGACAGGCAGGATTGGCAGCCACGCTCTCCACCACAGCATCCTTGTGATAGGAGCAAGCTTGGCAACCATGCTCTCCACCTCAGCATCCTTGTGACTGGCAAGCTTGGCAACCATGCTCTCCACCACCGCATCCTTGTGACAGGCAAGCTTGGCAACCACGCTCTCCACCACAACATCCTTGTGACAAGAGCAAGCTTGGCAACCATGCTCTCCACCACCACATCCTTGTGACAGGGGCAAGCTTGGTAACCATGCTCTCCACCACCGCATCCATGTGACAGGAGCAAGCTTGACAACCATGCTTTCCACCGCCGCATTCTTGTGACAGGAGCAAGCTTGGTAACCATGCTTTCCGCCACCGCATCCTCGTGACAGGAGCAAGCTTGGCAACCATGCTTTCCACCACCGCATTCTTGTAACAGGAGCAAGCCTGGCAACCATGCTCTCCACCACTGCATCCTTGTGACAAGAGCAAGCTTGGCAACCATGCTTTCCAACACCGCATCCTCGTGACAGGAGCAAGCTTGGTAACCATGCTCCCCACCACCGCATCCTTGTGAAAGGCAAGCTTGGCAACCATGCTCTTCACCACCACATCCTTGTGACAAGAGCAAGCTTGGCAATCATGCTCTCCACCACCGCATTCTTGTAACAGGAGCAAGCCTGGCAACTATGCTCTCTACCCCAGCATCCTTGTGACAGGCAAGCTTAGCCACCATGCTCTCCACCACCGTATCCTTGTGACGAGCAAGCTTGGCAACCATGCTCTCCAACACCGCATCCTTGTGACAGGAGCAATATTGGCAACCATGCTCTTCACTACAGCATCCTTGTGACAGGCAAGCTTAGCAACCATGCTCTCCATCACCGAATCCTTGTGACAGGAGCCAGATTGGCAACCATGCTCTCCACCACAGCATCTTTGTGATCGGCAAGCTTGGCAACCATGCTTTCTACCACCGCATCCTTGTGACTGGCCAGCTTGGCAACCATGCTCTCCACAACCGCATCTTTGTGACGGGCAAGCTTGGCAACCATGCTCTCCACCACTGCATCCTTGTGACGGTGGCAAGCTTGGCAACCATGCTCTCCACAACCACATCCTTGAGACAGGAGCAAGCTTGGCAACCATGCTCTCCACCACTGCATCCTTGTGACAGTGACGAGCTTGGCAACCATGCTCTCCACCACCGCATCCTTGTGACAGTAGCAAGATTGGAAACCATGCTCTCCACAACCACATCCTTGAGACAGGAGCAAGCTTGGCAACCATGCTCTCCACCACTGCATCCTTGTGACAGTGACGAGCTTGGCAACCATGCTCTCCACCACCGCATCCTTGTGACAGTAGCAAGATTGGAAACCATGCTCTCCACAACCACATCCTTGAGACAGGAGCAAGCTTGGCAACCATGCTCTCCACCACTGCATCCTTGTGACAGTGACGAGCTTGGCAACCATGCTCTCCACCACCGCATCCTTGTGACAGTAGCAAGATTGGAAACCATGCTCTCCACAACCACATCCTTGAGACAGGAGCAAGCTTGGCAACCATGCTCTCCACCACTGCATCCTTGTGACAGTGACGAGCTTGGCAACCATGCTCTCCACCACCGCATCCTTGTGACAGTAGCAAGATTGGAAACCATGCTCTCCACCACCGCATCCTTGTGACAGGCAAGCTTGGCAACCACGCTCTCCACCACCACATCCTTGTGAAAGGCAAGCTTGGCAGCCAAGCTCTCCACCACAGCATCCTTGTGACAGGAGCAAGCTTGGCAACCATGCTCTCCACCACCACATCCTTGTGACAGAGGCAAGCTTGGTAACCATGCTCTCCGCTTGGCAACCACGCTCTCCACCACAGCATCCTTGTGACTGGAGCAAGCTTGGCAACCATGTTCTCCACCACCGCATCCTTGTGACAGAGGCAAGCTTGGTAACCATGCTCTCCACCACCGCATCCATGTGACAGGAGCAAGCTTGACAACCAGGCTTTCCACCACCGCATCCTTGTGACAGGAGCAAGCTTTGTAACCATGCTTTCCGCCACCGCATCCTTGTGACAGGAGCAAGCTTGGCAACCATGCTTTCCACCACCGCATCATTGTAACAGGAGCAAGCCTGGCAACCATGCTCTCCACCACAGCATCCTTGTGACAGGAGCAAGCTTGGCAACCATGCTTTCCATCACCGCATCCTCGTGACAAGAGCAAGCTTGGTAACCATGCTCCCCACCACCGCATCCTTGTGAAAGGCAAGCTTGGCAACCATGCTCTCCACCACCACATCCTTGTGACAAGAGCAAGCTTGGCAATCATGCTCTCCACCACCGCATCCTTGTGACAGGAGAAAGCTTGGCAACCATGCTCTCCACCACCGCATCATTGTGACAGGAACAAGCTTGGCAACCATGCTCTCCACCATATCATCCTTGTGACAGGCAAGCTTGGCAACCATGCTCTCTACCACAGCATCCTTGTGACAGGCAAGCTTAGCCACCATGCTCTCCACCACCGCATCCTTGTAACGGGCAAGCTTGGCAACCATGCTCTCCAACACCGCATCCTTGTGACAGGAGCAATATTGGTAACCATGCTCTTCACTACAGCATCCTTGTGACAGGCAAGCTTAGCAACCATGCTCTCCATCATCGAATCCTTGTGACAGGATCAAGATTGGCAACCATTCTCTCCACCACAGCATCATTGTGATCGGCAAGCTTGGCAACCATGCTTTCTACCAACGCATCCTTGTGACTGGCAAACTTGGCAACCATGCTCTCCACAACCGCATCTTTGTGACGGGTAAGCTTGGCAACCATGCTCTCCGCCACTGCATCCTTGTGACAGTGGCAAGCTTGACAACCATGCTCTCCACAACCACATCCTTGAGACAGGAGCAAGCTTGGCAACCATGCTCTCCACCACTGCATCCTTGTGACAGGGACGAGCTTGGCAACCATGCTTTCCACCACCGCATCCTTGTGACAGTAGCAAGATTGGCAACCGTGCACTCCACCACCGCATCCTTGTAACAGGAGCAAGCCTGGCAACCATGCTCTCCACTACAGCATCCTTGTGACAGGAGCAAGCTTGGCAACCATGCTTTCCACCACCGCATCCTCGTGAAAGGAGCAAGCTTAGCAACCATGCTCTCCAACACCGCATCCTTGTGACAGGAACAATATTGGCAACCATGCTCTCCACCACAGCATCCTTGCGACAGGCAAGCTCAGCAACCATGCTCTCCACCACCACATCCTTGTGACAGGAGAATGCTTGGCAACCATGCTCTCCACCACCGCACCCATGTGACAGTAGCAAGATTGGCAACCGTGCTCTCCACCACCGCATCCTTGTAACAGGAGCAATCCTGGCAACCATGCTCTCCACCACAGCATCCTTGTGACAGGAACAAGCTTGGCAACCATGCTTTCCACCACCGCGTCCTCGTGACAGGAGCAAGCTTGGAAACCATGCTCTCCACCACAGCATCCTTGTGACAGGAGTAAGCTTGGTAACTATGCTTTCCACTACCGCAGCCTTGAGACAGGCAAGCTTGGCAACCTTGCTCTCCACCATCACATCCTTGTGACAAGAGAAAGCATGGCAACCATGCTCTCCACCACCGCATTCTTGTGACAGAGCAAGCTTGGCAACCATGCTCTTCGCCACCGCATCCTTGTGACAGGCAAGCTTGGCAACCATGCTCTCCACCACCACATCCATGTGACAAGAGCAAGTTTGGAAACCATTCTTCCCACCACCGCATCCTTGTGAAAGGCAAGCTTGGCAACCATGCTCTCCACCACAACATCCTTGTGATAAGAGCAAGCTTGGCAATCATGCTCTCCACCACGGCATCCTTGTGACAGGAGCAAGCTTGGCAACCATGCTCTCCACCACAGCATCCTTGTGACTGGCAAGCTTGGCAACCATGCTCTCCACCACTGCATCCTTGAGACAGGAACAAGCTTGGCAACCATGCTCTCCACCACATCATTCTTGTGACAGGCAAGCTTGGCAACCATGCTCTCTACCACAGCATCCTTGTGACAGGCAAGTTTAGCCACCATGCTCTCCACCACCGCATCCTTGCGACGGGCAAGCTTGGCAACCATGCTCTCCAACACCGCATCCTTGTGACAGGAGCAATATTGGTAACCATGCTCTTCACCACAGCATCCTTGTGACAGGCAAACTCAGCAATCATGCTCTCCACCACCGC
>SDVV010018244.1:0-13802 GCA_016164225.1 Gammarus roeselii
GCCTGTCCTGATGTGTTGCTTCTTTGTTGTACAGTGTGCTGTTCTGGAATTTGTTTGTTAATTTTTTTTGTTTTTTTGTTTTGTTCATGTCATGCATGCGGATGGTTCATGTGATAGCCAATAGTGCGCACTAATTCCAGTTCCTATACCTGTGTTAACATTGCTGTTCTCAACAGCATACTGGCGCGCATGGCTGTGCTGGCCTCCCCCGGCTCTGCTGCTCCCCGCTTGATGTGGACCTGCTGGAGGGGGCTGCAAAGGTAAGAGATCAAAGGTAAGAGACCTCACCAATAAAATGCTCCTCATATGTGAGAAAAATATCAAGTATAGTCGGATAGTATAAAAGTAGGCTTTTCTTATCCACTACAAAAGTGCAAGAAATTAGAAACATTCTAATACTTGCAGGTTAATTGACCAAATGTAGGCCCAAATGGTCTATCCTATGTGATTGATATAGCTAGATCAAAAACAGTAGCAGCATAAGGACACTGCCTTGAGGATCACCACTAGTAACATCATTGGGCTGCTCATAACACCACTATGTCTGCCAGAGAGAATACACAGATCCTGGTCAGCATTGAATTACAAAAACAAAAATATTCTAGCTCAGACAGAAGCACACAATGACACCACATCAAACACTCTAGAAATGTCACACATTAAGACATCCACAACATATACTTCATCAATCTATCTACCAACATCATCATAGCTTCAATTGTAAGCTGCAAGCAAATAGCTACATCAAGTAACCAAACACCAAATATGAACTTGCTAATACCAAAAAGAATGGATTGCATCCACCCAACTCAATTGTCTGGTCACTGTGCATTTACCCAAATGGTCAGTCCTATGTTAGGTAAACATTCACTTTATTGCCCTCACCCATTCAAGAAAAAAATTGTCACCAGAGAATACAGAATTGTTCCAAGACAGTGACCTTCAATGCCCTTTAACCTTGTAACAGTTCAGTTTTGAAGTAGTAGTAGTAGTTTCTTTGGTTTTCCACCAGAGCTTCAACTATGATACCGTTGATTTTGCACAGCTTCATGCACAAAGTCGAGTTGAAGTTCACAATTAATATGCAGGGAGGACAGTGAGTTCAGGACCAGAGATGATTCAAACTTCCTTAGTTTCACGACTTCATATGGTCCGGTGTGTTTTCCAAAAGTGACCAGTTTTTTTGGTGTTTTGTTTCTGTGAGCTAGCATTCCGGTTGGGCTGCTGTGAGTGCATCACCATCCACAATCCATAAGGCGGGCTGCTGTGAGTGCATCACAATCCATAAGCAAGTGTTTCACACTGATTGTCACTGTGGCAACAGGGGCATGGTGGTGCTTCTGGTCCCATGTCTACGTCTATTAGGTGATTGTGGTTTATCCACGCGTGTCCCGTGCATAGACAGGGAATGAACACTTGGTCTCCCCTATTAGAAAACCTGACGTCCCACTCTCCAACCATCCATTGGAGAGTGGGTTGGTGAGGAGCGATATAATGACTGGGTTATGGTTGCTTTTGTGAGTTGCAGACTAAACTTCCAAATCAAGTTGGGGTGCCAGAGTGGGGGGAGCTTATGGATAAATGAATGACAGTTTCTCTTTTGGGAGCGTTTTGGGTGGGTTGTCAGTCATTGAGAAGGACCAGGTTGTGAGTGTACATGGTGCTAGCCATTATCACTCCCCTGGGGTCTGTTCTCACACATACCCATGTTTCATGTTAGCTGTTGGAGTCTCCATGGAGGAGTATTGGCGAGGGAAGTTGGTTTAGCAATTCAGTCATGGGTGCTTCAGAGAGGTCATGGCTTTGTGACGAATAGATGGATACCACTGTTATTGGCCTTGAGACGCATATCTTTGAAGCACTAGCGTCAAGTTCTGTCCTCAGGGGAAGGGGGAGGTGAGGTACGCTTTGGTGGATCATAAGTGCTACCCCGTCGCGAGCAGTCACGTTAGTGTGGCCTTCGCCGCGGTGTAAAATATATTGGGGGATTCTGAAGGTAGCGGTCTCTCTGAGTTTGATCTCTTGGAGGCCTATCACTAAAAGTTCATGGGTGGCAATTAAGGATAGTAATTAGTCTTTTTTGTTCCCAAGTTCCTGGCAGTTTCACTGAAGTATTTTGGTGTTCACTTTGAAGGCTGTTCACACTCAGACCTTGATGATCTAGAGTGGTTGCATGATTTGCTGGAGCTTTTGTGGTATTTGGGTTTGTGAGTGGTTCCGGGTCGGGAGTGTTCAGGGGAGTGTCCGCCTTTGGTGGAAGTCTGTCTGCTATGATAGCTGCGGTCGCGGCTGCGAGTGCTCTTGTGGAAGGACAAGGGTTCGTGCTCTTTGTCTTTGCTTCGTGAGCGAGTGTGCTTATCTCTTGCTTCTTGATCTGTATGGGTGGCTGTGTGGAGTGCGAGCTATTTGGGACAGGCAAGATGACTGGTTGTTCAGAGGTCTTGCCTATGAGTTTTTCAAGATAAGCGCCGTCGTCGAGGGCGTGATCACTCTTGCCGATGACGTGTTCGTGAGTCGGGTATGTTAACAGGGGGTCGTGTCCCTCGCAGTGGTTTTCCACGAATTGAGCAGCATTTGAGACAGATGGAGGTAGTTTTGGATTTTTGTACTGGTGGGCCGTTACTTGTGAGTTGTTACTGATCTTTTTGCTCAGTGGCGCCTGGGCATTGGAGGCTTCTTCATCTCCGCCTTTTCGTTTTCATAGTAGTGAGCCTTGCTACGTGGTCAACTGTGGGGGATGCATACATCTCAGCGTCCTCCTAGGCACTGCAGAAATTATTTCTAGGACTGTGCATCTTTGGTGCAGGGGCAGTTGCTGGGCCGAGTGAGGAAGTACTGCAGCCAGGTAGAAGTGTTGGAGTCTTCCTACAATGTTGTTCTGACAATGAGTGGATGTCATTGGAGGAGTTTGGTTGAATTGACGATTTGACTGCTTCGGCATAATTGAGGCGGTTTGGGTTATTGACTTTTCTGATTTGGATGGCTTGTTTCAGTGTAACTCTGCATTCGTTTTGTGTGGTTATTTCTTTTTAGTCCATGTATACTGGGCAGTCACAGTCGCCTGCCTCATGGAAGCATGAGCAGTGGTAGCATTAAGGGTGGCTGGCTGCACAGCCTTTTCTGTTGTGCTAGCCCGCGCACTTCCTACAACGTTGGGGTGTAGGCCGCTGGCGGTATGCGATGACGTGGCTCTGTTAAAGGCATTTTTTGCACAATTGGGGACATGTTGCAATTGGATAAGATTTGGTTCTTTCTTGTTCACCCGGGATTACTATGAATTCCGGTGCGTTGTATCCTGGGTAGGTAATTTGGTAAGCGGTAGAGCTTGCGTTACGTGATTTTGTCCATGTTGCTCGACGGACTTCAGTAACTCTAATTCTCAGCCAGACCTTCGGCAAAAGCACTGAGGTAGGTTATAGGTGTGTAACAGGAGCTGTATATAATTTGTTTGGTATCATTGAAGGACAGATGCGTTTCAACTGTAACTTGAGTTAGTTCATGTGGGTAATCTTTAGTGTAGCCTTACTTTGTTCACACTCTTTGATGTAGGCCAGATATTTCTTTCCCTGTCCTTTAATTTCTTTTGGTTCTTCTCCAAGTTGTTTGGTGAGTGATTCCATCATTAAAAATGGATTAGTTGGAAAGGCAACTTTGTTTGCACCACTTTCTTTGAATGTTATGAGAAGGTGGGTGGGGAATGGTGCCGGTCTTTTCTCCTGGGTAGGAGGGTCATTCTGGGAAGAGCGCATCGAGACTACAGCCTCTCATTGCCCGACCTTGTGATCTATCAGGAATTGGAGGATCGCTCTCTTCCTCTCCTCCTCTTGCCAATTTCTATGTCTGGTAGGGTGTTTGTTTACTTTGCAGTAAAAACAGTGAGAGTCTTTGGACCGGCACAACTGGGGATCTTCCTGTTTGTCATGGTCGTCTTAGGAGCAGTATGAGCATCTTTGCTTACCATTACAGTTATGCTTGTGAGTCCTCATTTCTGGCATTTATAACATCGCAACGGATGTCTCTCAAATGGTGTAACCTTGGTTTGGTGGTGCAGAAGGGAATGTCTAGGTATTTAGGTGGATTAGAGCAGTTGAATTTTAGTATTAGGGCTGTGGTGGTCTCTCTTCTTGGTGTGATCTGGAGTGCAATTTTTGTGTTGACAATACGGTCTTTGTATTGAACAAGTCCAGTGATATACTCCTTGATTCCCTTCTTTGTGATATCTTCAACATAGATCAAACCTGAGCTTGTAGAGAAAGTTGGGTTTGGCCTTATTTTGCATAGCATTTCACAGAGTCTACTTAAGGAGAGAATTGTGTCACTTTGAAGTTTTGTGTCTACTCTGATAGCTGCTGGTGGTGACACTTAGGACTGGACGGCAAGAGAAAGAGCCCAGCTCTTTTTGCCGAATGTATGAACAAACATCTGGTCTGCCTTTGGCCTCAAACAAGATCTTGGGTATTTGGGAAAGGTATGATTATTGTTGAACAAGTTGTGTCCATTAAATGGCATGTATTGCTTTCTCCTTGCAGCCTTCTGAGCTCGGTTGGGGTTTTTGTAGGGTGGAGAGTCGTGGAAGTTGTTGTCAGACGTAGAGGTAGAGGTACTTGAAAAGTTGTCGATTCTTCAGTTTGTTTTTATACAAGTTAGTGGATATGGAGAAAAATGTCCTTTACATGACCCTCGAGCCTCCTTAGAGGGTCGTCAGTTGCACTAGGTTCTACCTCAAAAACTTCTGCTGCCTGCTCAGAGAGCCCGGTTGTTTGGCCTAGTAAATTCTGGACGTTCCGGGTTAACTTGTCGATGCGGTCGTCTATCCGGTCATCTTTGGCTGAGGTGCGCATGTCATCTTGGAGAGGCTGACGTTCTTGGCCGTTGGAATCGTGGTCTTCATCAATCTGGACGGGGTGCTGGTCCCTCCTGGGTGGTGCTTCCTCCTTCCCCTCATTGGACCCTGTGTTCACACCAAGGACCAGGGGGCTCACTCTTAAGGCCTCTAGGCCGGCTTTGCCGCTTCCAACATTAACATTGATTGAATACATTGTAAGCAAAACAAACGTGCAGTTCAAGGTCCCAGCGCAAATTAGGGACCGGCCTGTGGTTTAGGTTAATAATCAGTATGTGAACAAACGCAAATTCCTTCAGTTTTCAAAATTACATGGAGGGTCAGCTTTGGCCCTCCCCACAGGCAGGTGCGCTTGACAGCTAAAGATTGCTACTACAACAAATTGAAATACCAAAACATTCTAGTTTTGGCCTACCCACAAACACCATGGTTGGTGATAATTTTTCTATTTTGTTGAAAAAATGTTGATTTTTTTTTTACATTATTTTATGTATTGTTTTGTTTCAAAGTAATCATAGTAATATGACTATTGTCTATAATAAGAAACCTGAGAATAAACTATATATATTGTTGATGTTAAAAAAATTCAAGTTCATCTTGAAAAGTATTTGAGATACAGGACAGAAACATAGATTGGTAGACACAGGGAACAAAGTTAATCAAACAGGTGTACAATTTTTTTCCCTTTTTCTTTGTATCTTCCTCAATTTATTAGAAAAAAACATGTAGAAAATGGATTTTGCAAATGGGCCAGCCAATTTTGATGTAGCTGATGTACAGCTGCATTGTGTTTTCATCAAAAAATTTATTAGTTGACTTTTGGTTCATTTGAATTATGAATTTGGTCAAGTTAGATAGTATAGCCCACAGACCTCAATTCTATGAAGAGTTTTTAAAATTTTGTTTTTTCGTTTGTGGCAATTTTTTGAAAAGTGCCCCATTTAGCCATCAAATAATAAATACACTTATTACATTCTAATTTTCAAGGTTTGACTTTCTGATCTCTGAACCTATCACTCTCATGATCTAGCTAATGACTTACTAAACAGGCCTAATAAGTAATGACACTTCAGTTTCAGTTCTTACAAGAATTGAGATATTTTTTTTTCAAGCATAGCTATTTGATCAAACATATTCAAGCATCTACATGAAAAATGTAAGCCTATTGATGCATTTAAGCATTCTGTTGACTCCTATAAAGAAAGGCATTATTTCAACACCTGGCCTGACATCATCATAGGTGGTAGCAGCAGTAGTGATGAAACTTGAAGCTGGGCCAATGAACAAGATGGCAAGACTATCAGTGGGTTGCCATTGGTTGAGTCACAGAGGGACAACAGGGAGCTAGAGTCAGGCACTGGCAAAATAAGCAGCAGGCAGAGACAAGCAAGACAGGAGCAGGGAAGGCTGCAAAGGCCAACAAGGCCTGACCTGGGGTCCAGGCTGGGGGCTGTGGGAGGAGAGGCCAATCGATGCAGCGTAGGAGACTACCAGCAATGGGAGGGAGGTACAAAGTAGTGCTTAGTTAGGAGTGTCAGCTGTGTGTTCTATGGGTCCTTTTGGTAGGTTAAACATCTGTAGTCCAATTAATTTAGGAGTGTCATCTTTTCCGCTTCTAGGGGTGGGAAATTCATGAATTGCAGAGAGTCAGAATTTCCATCACAGGGTGTTGTGGGGAACCTTGTGCAGTATTTGAGTGGGGATCTTTAGTTTGTGTAACTGGTGTGGTGCTTTGAACATGACAAACCTCTAGCAACAGTGTGTTAATTACTCACAAATATATTAAATAAATCCTAGTCAAGTGTCATTATCCATGCAATCAATTGAATAATAAACCTATATGTCTTTCCTGTCTCCTGTTATTCACATTGACCCTCCTCTGCTATCACTATACCTATCTCTTTCAATCCGTATTCGATCAGAGTTTCCTTTCACTTGCAATGCCTTGAAAAGAGCACAGAATCTAAAAAAATCCACACAATGTATGAATAAATCATTGGCTTCCACACAAAAAAATTATCGATTGATCACTATTTTTTTTCATTTGATTCAATCAGTGCCAGTTATGCAGCCAACTGGTGGAGCATAGGGGCATGTGGAAAGATTAAAAGCTGAGGCTGCCCATTATTCTACCCTGAGGTCAGAGCAGAAGCAATCTGGTGCAGGAGTCTGTACCATCCTTGGTCGTGATTTTTTCTTTTTTTTTTCCCCAATGGCACAAATCAGTAAATGGTACCCACTGAGCTAGTAAGATCTCAACATTCAATGAACCATTAAACACAATGTAAATGAATGATCCAAATGCCCAACCTGTCAAAGATGGGGTAGACCGGAGTGACCTTGAATTTTTGCATACTTTTAAATACCTCAAAAAGTAGGCAGCAGAAAAACTTTGTATCTACGGTGTGTATAGCTACTATTATGACCATGAAGCCTGGTATGTTTCAACAATCTATCATTGACTATAAATGAAGTTATTTACGAAAAACTGTGCGGCGAGCCATGGCCCCCATCGGAGGGGATTCACCGCACCTAATGGGGTGATTCCCTGCACCCCCCCCCCCTATATCAATAATAGAAGCACAAATTTAAAGTTTGAGACTATCAATAGGAGGAACATGCCTAGATCAGTATATATCAGTGGCTTGAAGTAAAATGCCATGTAAATTATTATGTCTGACAGGTCTTTTCCTGTGCTTGTTGTTGCTGCAGCTAATCTTGGGGGATTTTTTGTCAGATTTTACCGAGGGAAACAAAGTCTTCCTTCAATAATTGCAAACTATCCTTACTGGAAGTTATTTCTCCTCATTCTGAACTAATTAGGACCCTAAAAATCAACAAATGAACATATATTACAGATAAATTACTTTTTTATAACTACAATAAAACAAGTAAAAAAAGTATTTCTTCATGTCTATAGCCAAAATAACAAGAATACAAGGCATGTTAGGTTAGGTATTGCTATCTTACATATTTCTAGGTTAGCTGTGGTGTCTTTAATTTGGGTTATTAACTTCCAGATGCGAGCAAAAAATTGTATTTAATGACTTATTATTCAAGAAAAACAATGATATCTATCAACAAAATAAGTGCAGCGAATCAACTGACTTTTTTATTCACCTGTGATTCCCCGTGGTTGCATATTTATATATACAAAAATTTACATTTCTTCCCAAAATCCTTCTTATGCAACTATTAACAACATATTCCACCACACCACACCTGGCCCTAATCCAATGAAAACTCTAGCCACAGCATCAAAGTTTGCGGAAGTAGATTTTCACAAGCCAAAATTATCAAGGACTTGAAAAAAACTCACTTTGGCGATTTCTCATATATTCTGTGCACGAATCGGATTTCAACAAGTAGCCAATACTTACTAACAAAGACCTGCTCTTGCAAGTCCTGTAGTCAAATAATGACATTTCCAACAGTATTGTGCAGAACAGGGGGGTACGGGGAGTCACCCCCTGTTGCTGACCGCGGGGCATCACCCCAGTGGACGCTACACCTTTGATGCATGCCACCAAAGCACTTGCAAAGGTCTTGAAATCAAACATTCATCAAGAAGGGAAACATGTCTCAGACAAAAGTTCTAATATAGAAAAAATTGCAACATATGAAAGAATCATGAAACATGATGCAAATTGATGCATTAATACTCCAATCAAAACATCTTGCCTCACATGGCACACTCTTCAGTGAAACACTGGAACTAAGCTGGTATATAATTGAAAGATCTTGAAATATTTACAATTTCAAAGAAAAGTTCTCTGAGGTCAGTATCAACACAATGTAATGAGAAAGTATCAAAAACAGTGCAGTAGTGAAAACACAGACCACTACCCAAGATGGGATAGAAGATAAACCTGGATGGCAAGTCTCTTTAAAAACACACCCCAATTGCATACCGGTTAGATAGAGGCACCCTTAAATAAGACCTAATTACTTTGCAGGTTAGAAACAGTCATTGGAATAATCTGTACATTAGATAAGCAGGTTAAAAAAATGTACCTCAAAGTTGAATCAGTTTGGGAAGAAGGGCTGTTATTAGCTACGTACAGAAACGGACTGAACCAAGCACCTGTCCCCTTAAATGTAACACCTCTGATGATAAGCATCAAGTTATATTACATTGGAAATAACAGGCACTATCATATGATTTTTGTACTTTCACTTTGCTGTGATGAGAGAGCCTAAATGATCTGAGAAACTAACGTATTTCCAAAATTTATAATTGGTAGCTAGCTATATATATAGCTATATTGTAAACATTAACCAAATCAAGACTTCCAGGAGGCTTCTTACTTTAGCAATACTTTGGTCATTTTTCTTATCCCTAATGAAAAAACTAACAAAGTTTTTGCACAGCTGTTTGACAGTGGCGGCATACCTGTGTCATACTTTTTGTTGGTGGAGTTGCCCCAAATGATTCTTCTAAGCAAAAAAGGTAATGCCTTGATCACAAATTTCAAGATAGTGCTTTGATCAGTCTTAAACTGGGGCTTGTTGCATGAGTATCCAATTTTGTGAGCTCTTGGATTGTGTATAGCTATGCCTGACCTAATAAGCAGTGATGGACTAGAGGCAGATAGGGAACTTTAGAGTAGTGGCTCAGAGGAGGACCTGGCTGGTGGCAGTGGTGGAGAACCTGGCAACACCAACTCCAGCAGAAATTAAAACTCCTGAGTGCAATTGCTCTGATCACTCTCAAGGATGAGAAATGCTTCTGTGGTGGTGAGCACTGTACTGGTGTTTGCTGCAATCAGAGTGGCACAAGACAGGAAAGCAACCATAAAAAAAGATCAATGTTTGCAAAGCTGGCAAGTTGAAATAAGGGCAAAAAAAGCTGAACCAAATTGCAAACTATTCAAGTGTGCAAGTCAAATGATGTTGCCACAATTGATGGCAACCCACGGATGCCCAATACAATACCAGATAAAATTCCTGAGGTGATGAACACTGCAACCTCTTAAAACTGCCTACTTTTCTACCAGAATCTGATGCAAGTAGAACAATTCCAGAAGGTGATGCAAGAAAATTAAACTGCATGTGTCCAATGTTCCCACAATTGAATTATGCATGGACAGAATTGAGGGGCTAGTTGAACAGAGCAACAGGCAGTATGCATGATGAAAGAAATTGAGGCTGACAGGAGGAGCAATCTGACCTATCAGCATAGGCTATGCAAGAAACAATCTTTTGATTGAGAGAAGATTTAAAAGCTATCAAGGTAACCATCACCAGTCTTAAAGATGTTGCATCCATTGCCTCTAGGGATGCAATTATACCAAATGAACAAAAGATGGCAAAGGAGCAACAAGGAAGTGCTTTTAACAAAACAGTGTTGTCTAGATGTTACATTCTGTTTTATTGGATACCTGGCCTGGTTGGTGAAAGAAGTTTGTGTTAATGTGCATTCATACCAAACTCCACACACATGTAATTTTGCAGTTCCCCAGATAGTGTGAGCACTTCTAGCTCTTTGTTGTATGTATCTTGCAACAACAGCGCACATGACTTTACAAACACTCTGGGAGAGCACGCTAAGGTCTAGATATGCAGATCTCACATTTTGAGGTGCATGGCTGGTTCTACTCCTAATATTCACTGATAAACTCTTGATGTTCTGAGCCCCATGCCCAATTGTGCAATCTGGGGCAGAGCTGCCATGTTGTCCTGCAATGATCACTGCTGCTATAATGCCAGACTGGAAATGTCCAATGCATATCAGTAACTCCAAATAGTGATAATTGCAGAGTGATAGAAAATTTATTGACTATGAAGTTGCATTTAATGAACAGCTCACGCTGCAGAGTTCTGTATAGACAGAATAACTTCTGCGGATTTGTCAAGCAGGCAGAGGGAGGTGTATATACACAGTTGTGGAGCAGCAGACCCTCTCACTTTAGCTGCAGTTGAGATACTGAACAACAATGTGAGCAGCAGTGGCATCCGTTCCTGGATGAAGTGTGAAACGCAACGTTGGTGGAGGCGCATCTCCAGAATAATCAAGACATTGTCTTCTCCACTTAGAATTTTTGATTGTATTCAACTAGCAAATGTCACCAAGTTCAGATCCTTGCGGCAGAGTTTTAGTGTTGACAAATTTCAGCAAAGTAGCGCAGTAAAGTCTGCATAGTTCAACAATAAAGGCAATAATTTCAATGATATACACTGGAGTTATTGATGACAAGATCCTTGCGGAGTTGTAAGCAAAATTTCTGTGGAGTGACGCAAGCGTCTCATTTTAGTACTTTTTCCACCCTGGTTGTATTGTCCTTCCATGCACTGATGCACATTCACTTTGGTGCCGATTAGCTTATTTATTGTGTATGCCAAAACAAAATGGCATCAGTGTACATTTACCTGTGGCCAATAATAATGGGCCAGTTGGTGCTGGCAATAATAAGCTGTCAGCAACTAGAAAAGTTGCTCTTAATTTAGCATGTTCATAGCAGATGAAATTTGCACAAGCAAATATAATCTTGCCATTCAATGTGACCGTATTGTTAGTAGTCATTCAAAATGGGCATGTCAGCTCATGAGTATTAGCAATGAGGCCTGCCAAATTGATAAATACCTGAACCATGAACAAGAACCAACACAGCAGACAACACAAGCAACAAGCAATCAACTGAACACCACAATGTCACCCTATCACACTTGACTGGCTTGTGGTGCACAGTGAGTAGCAAGAAGAGGTGACAGTGACAAACACACTCATGACACAGTGATACCATGATTGCAAGTGCCTAAGAACCCCTATGTGGTGCATTGCACAATCAATTTTTTTTTACATTTGGAACACCATCTATCATTAGATGGTGTTTCAAACACAGAAATCAGAAGTTATGCAGCATTTAAATGCAAGACAAAAATAAGAAATTATGCATGTTGTGTGATATTGGACATGGTTCTTTAGGTTGGTTTCAGGTCTCTGCCGTGGCACCCGGTCATGGCCGGTAAGGCTGCCATCGGCATCAGTGTGGTGGCTGGTCATGGTGTACAGTACATGCTAGGTGCATAGAAGTTGCTAGTGTGCAGCAAGTAAACAAGTGCTTGTATACAAGTCATCTAATGTAGTAAGGGGAATTGGAGCAACAAAATATTTGAAATATCTAATTTTTATGATCTTTGATTGTCTTTCAGAAACATCTAACTACTTCATAAGTTAATTTCAGACTGATTCCTTGTCAGATCTGAAATTGCTAATATCCTGATTAATTTCTGCAAGTCAGATTTGTAACTATGATTAGATTGAAAGTATGAGCGACAGATTTTAAAAATCAGCCCATTTTTCCATTATTCCATACAGTGATGACAGGACTCACTTAGTCAGAACATAATTGAAGTTCAACTGATCCCAAGGCTCCAATTTCAATCTAGTCATATATAGACTGGAGTCCAACAACGTGCAGCATGAGAGCATTGGAATCAAGTTAAACATTTGATTTTCAACATTCAAGGATTTTATTTTTAACCTTCCATTTACTGCACGGAAATGAAATGCCGGCGTGGTAAATTGGATCCAGGGACGTTAATGTGAAGACCGCTGAACACAAAGAACAAAATGCTGTCATTGGCAATAGGGTGAAGACTTTAAATTTGAAATATAACTTACCAGCGATTGGAACACTTTACTTGCCATGTTGAAATGATGTCTAACTTCAAGGCAACAGCTTTAGTCCCACTAATGTAAGGCCGATAGTTACCGAAAGTTGCCGTATGTCACCTACTATATTTGACGTTATTCTACAAGAAAGAAAAGTTATTGCTCCTATGACCTCCAAATAATGTTGGAATTTTTCCTAAATCTATTAAGTTTCATTATCTTGATGCTAGTATTGATGAACAATTCCCATCAAAAAGCATCAGCATACTGTATGCCGGTGCTTCTGTGTTATTTTCGCTGTATCCTGACAACCAAGCAATTTAACACCCCCAGAAAAGTTTATCCAGCATTTTTGACGTCATCCCAAATGCACTTACTCATTGGTGCGTTAGAGATCAATCTTCTTTATAGGTACCAATGGGTTCTATATACCTAACAATAGTTGGAACACATTTTGTCTCTCGTACATTTTTAGTCTGAAAAAATTGACAACTATGCTACCAAAATAGAAGGTGCAATATTTTTGTAGGGGTCCGTTTGATCGAAATAAGATTCAATTTTTAGTAAATAATTATCGATGTTCAGTGAACAAGCTTAAATCAAATTTATGTATAAACTTACCTGCAAAGACGACAATGACCCAGTCCGTTTCTGCCGCACGCATTATTTCAAGTTGAATGCCGAATATGTGTCGGCTAGAATATTTAGTAGTGATGTCAATAATGATAATATTTTATTAAAAACCATCACGAGCATTGCAGTACATTTGATGTACAGATCTTATTCCAATATAAATTTAAGTAACCTGCCAGGATGTGACAGGTATTCATGTTTAAGTCACAGGTAGAGGTTATGTTAAGTTCTCATTTCCAATAGCGCCCTCAGCATTCTGATGTCATATACGAGAATTAGGGAGCAATGACTGAATAACTTGATTTAATTCATTGATCAAAATCCTAATTGTAATGGAAAAGAAAGGATGCGGATGGGATGACGTCATTAAAGGACCTGGGGTCCAGAATTGAATTTAGTGTTAAGCATTGTACAGCCGTCAACCCTTTCCCGTCAGAAACCGCATAAAACTGCACAGGATGCAAGGTTACAGGAATCGACTGCTCCCCGATGGCTCTGATGGGAGTCAACGGGAAGCAGTCATCCTTCATCGGTTGTAGAAGATTTTGACTTGTTGTCGAACCATCAAGTCTGGTCACCACTCGTGGTGATGCTAGCGTTGCAATTACTTGTTAAGAACATATACCTACTGGCTATTCATACCTTAGACACTAGTTTCCGACTTTTTCTCCATGCCATATGCTGTATAGTGGTTATATTTATATTTATATA
>SDVV010018245.1:0-13802 GCA_016164225.1 Gammarus roeselii
CAGCAAAGGCTGACCGCTTGAAGATCAGATGTTTGTAGAACTCCGCAAGATGAACAGAAGAGGAGAGATGCGTAGCTGGTGTCCACTGAAGTCCGGTAGAAGGAGCTCGCACTCTCCTTAAATTTAAGATGAACTTCAGAAGGACCTGCTAAACACCAATCTCCAAAGCTGGCTCACTCGTGCGACGATCAGGACAGGCAGACCACCGTAGATGTTGCGCACTTGGGTTATGACGAACCCAATACCAAAACATACGCTAGAGACATAATCATCCAATGTGATCGATGTTGTATCAATATGATACGTCTAAATCGGGACGAACGGACACCTTCATAGTTACAATATTTACCAATATCATCGTATTGATCTAAATATCATCAGAAGGTTCATGTTCCTGAACTTTTCCTGGAGAGGCAAAGTCAGCAAAGAAATCGGAGTGTTGCCTCGCTTTCATCTGTTAGAAGCATTCGTCAAGCAAAACCCCCTCATTAAACATCGTATTCTAACGTACTATCGGTTACAATTTAGATGCAGGGATGTTGTAAACAAAACATGAAATCAAAAGTAAGGTTTTTATCTTTGTAACCGAAGGTACATTTGTGACAATGGTCAAGCAATATTCTTATTGTTTCTATCAAAATGTGCTAGCATGAAAATGTAAATGCGATTACTATTACTAAATTCTGATGAATCGTTACTGAGATATAGCGAATGGAGGTTTTGAATTTTCTCTTGACTTCACAAAACAACAACCGTTTTTACGTCAATTATATTCTAATTCAAGACGTGAGATAATGAAATTTCTGAGTACGTTTGTTGTTAAATTCATCTTCGTTTATTGTTGAAATAATGCGTTTCTAAATTACCATGGATTAGGCCCTCTCAGAGATTTTCTAAACTGACATAATCATGACTGATTAGATTTCCTTGTTGCAATAGACCTGATCCATGCATGCGGGCTGTACATTCTGGAATACAAGAGTTTCATAAAAGGGTAAGCCCCCATATGCCTTAAAAGATTATGAACTATATTTCTTACCTCATAAAGGAAAATAATATTACCTACCAGCACCAAATTGAATTGGTGACAACCTGCCTAGAGTCAGAAATTCTAAAGAAGTGACAAGGTTTTGACTTAACAGATACAATATCTGAGCGGGATGAAGACCCATCGGAATTGCAGTATAAGTAACCTCGCGATTGTCAGACGACCACGGTTGAAGAATGAGAAGGACTTGAAACGCAATAAAGTTAGCATCTGTCGCAGGATCAGATGTTAAACCTAATCATATCATTTTATCTACGTCTATTTTTGAAAAAGCGTACGACATTTTTGGGCAAATTTGGTGATCTATTGCGTGCAAGATTGCAATAAAGTCAATAGTGTTCTTATTTAGGAGAATTCGATACTTCGTTGTTTAGAACACCTTCAAAAATACAGGTGTCCTGTGATTTCAATGAAATCGTCATTTCAGAGCTCCTGGTTTTCTCTTTTGTTCTTGTATTCATTTTGTATGCTGAGTTTGAAAATTTAACTCGTTGCCGGGGTCAGTTGCTAGGGAAACAACTTCGGGAAAAATATTTAAGGTAGATCCAGGAACAAACAAATATTTTTCGCCAAGTCGTGACCCTAGTAACTGAGCAGATACCTTGAACATTCACAAATCTCGTGTAAAATCGTTCAACTCGGTTTGCTGAAGAGTTTGGGTTAGCATGTCTTGACCAAAGTTTGATATGTACCAGATATGCCACCATTTTCCATTTATTCATCGGAATCGATGGACGTTTGACCAATTTTGTGCCACTGTTGGAATTAAAATTCTTGGTCCATGAGGCATTGATGTAATGGCAGATGGCACGTCAGGATACTTTAAGCGTTGATCTTTTTCACCGGAGTATACATACCGTCAGGGTTTATGACTATATTCTCCTTGTGAAGTAGCCGTGGAAAAAAGTTTCGAAAATATTTTAGTTCGGATACTGAAGTTGCTCTACTTTATTTTAGCATCATTGTAACGGAAATACTCGGCATTTCTCAACCCTTGCGGTATGCTTTATATTTGCAGATTTGAAGATGGAACACACAAAGCTATACCGTTCATTATATGCCTTGTGCTAATACCTACAGATAGAATACCTTAGCTAAAGCTATACGAGTGCTCATTACTTCATTCGTCTCACGGCTGGCTCTTACCTCATCCCTGGCTGATGTTTTACCTGGGATACCTAGTCTTCACTGGAACCCTGAGAGTCCTACAGATAGGTCTGCAAGGCACTAGGCTCAAGGTGAGACAACTTTCCTGAATAGTTAAAAGTTGGATCAGTCAGCTTGTGCAACTGCATTGCAAAAGGAAACTTCACCAAATTTAAGCACTGCATATTACTAATTTTGGGGTCTGTTTTTTAATCGTTTATATTCAAGCTAGCTATGTCACTACAGTTGATACGATTCTGTTTTTATTATACATTTGCATTATTTAAATAGCGCTCCTATGAAGGTCTCTCCAGTGAATTAGAAACCTTTGCTACTCTAATCAAATCACATGAATGCCTTTTGAAGACTCAATTAGAGAGGCTATCATGTGAGTGTTTCAAAGCACAACAGATCTTGCTTCATTTTCTAAAGTGCATTTTAAGTTAACATTGCTTGATTTTGAATGGGAGGCTCACATTATTTCAATATGTATTTGAAGTATTCATAGTTTTAACGTTAGTGTTTCTGATGTTGCAGAGCAGCCTCCGTTGAGTTACTCCACTTCTCACTCAACATTCACAACATAGTCGTAACAAGTTATTTACCCGTAGAGTGGCTGGTAGCCCGGCTGTGTCCACGACAAGCTATTACCGGCGGGTGTTTGAAAAAGTGGCGCGTTGATTCCTAGTATTGCAATTGTGTACCTGGAGCATGAGACCAGTCATAGTGTTGTTTAAAATAGTGTAATGTATGGCCCACTCAATTGAGTGCTTGTTAGTTGTAGGACGATAGCTGAATGGTACCTACCATTGATAATAATTCATCGTTCTGGAGTTCTTCATCCAATCTTCATAAGTTGAACCTGGTTGAGTGACTGTTCTGTACGATCCTGCTTACACTATTTTGATTGTCAATTTCTTGACCATCCTGTCAATTTTGATTGCTGTTCAAACGGCCGAAGGTAACTGTCTAACTCCGTCTGTAAATCAATTGAGCCAATAATTTATGAATTCTATTCCTTCATTTCAATAAATACACCGTAATCGGCTGAATAAACAGAATGCCATTTACGCTTGTGACATTTCTAAACAAAATTAATTATTATAACTATTTGAAAACTATTCCCGAGGTCCAGTTTCCCAGTTACTCACAAATGACAGATATTAACTACTTGTGACTCTAGGTGTCATTTGTTGTGACCTCCTTTACTATCCTAGTTAGTTCTTTATGTGGGGTCCATCCCATCTGCCATTTCTGCTTCCACTATTTCTTAGTAATGGCTCGATAATACTGTACGAGGAGATTGCTGGGTAATCTAAGGGTTGGTTACCCTTTCTTTTCTTTCTACCTTTGCAATCTCAGGTGGAAAACAACATTCTTAGAGCTATTTGCCTCAGACTTTGGTCTAGGCAGATCCTTTGTGTCGTTGGGGTGTCAGTCTCAAACTTGTTGTAGGGTGGGGCTCATTTAGGCTTTAAGGCCTGGATTGCCCAGCTCGGCCTGATTGAGAGTAGAGAACTTTGAATAGCTTTATTTGTTCGCAGTTTTATGTTCTCACGAATTAGGATGGATTGCGATACATTGTTTTCGTATATAGCCATAGCCACTGTTTATATAAGAACTGTGTTCGTATTATTTCTCGGTAGACGCTGCCGTATGTTGTTCCTGGAGAGCGTCCGGTACCCTGAACACTTTGGTTTATGATTTCTATGACTTCTGGCTGCATCGGATTTATACCTGGATCATGACACATCTACTGCTTCAGTTGGAAAACCTGCATGAGTATGGCGTAGCTTTCGGAACAGAAGAGTTTTTTTTTCAATATGAACCTATATTACCGCTATCTGCTACACATATTATCTCGCCGTAACGCCAAATTACAAATCACGAATCGTGTCCGTTTCACAGCAAGTTTTTCACGAATAAACGAATAGTGTTCGCTTTTGTGCTTAGTTCATCGCAGCAACACGAATTTTGAAACATCGAGGATACAGCAGTGTGCTTAATTTGATTCCGATCACGACGCTACGAACCCTTGACCTTTGCCATCAACAGCATTCCCGTTAGGTAACCCTAATGTCCAGATTATATAATTTCATATGTATAAACGTTATTTCGGTTCTGTAAATAGTAGAGATACTAAACTATTTATAGGGAGTTTCTAATGATAGGAGTGTTAACATTCCAACGTTTTACTTGGTTCTGCAAATTAATTATTTCATGTAACCTGACTCATAAATAAATTAATATATGAGCCCCGCTAGACTGAGTTGCTTTGACTGTCGCTCTGCTGGACTCATTGTTCAGTTTGAGTCTGTTTAAAAAAAATCCATCATTGATACTTTCCAAATATCAACTTTTCTGACACTTGACCTTAGTAGATTACAGTTTACTATGTAGAGGGCTGATTGTAACTTGATTTGATTGAGTGGTCTTAGGTCTGTCAGAAGGCAGGAGGTGGGACAGCATAGGAACGGTCACAAGCCTCGTCTTCTCACTCACAAGTAGATGTTGTTTTTTCAAACGAGACTGATCGACTGAAAGCCGTAGAAATGAGCAGTTAACTCAAACTGGTGCCTGGAGTGAGGCAAGGGATTATTCACCCTAATTTAATAAATCAAACTAAATTTTTTGCTCGGCAAAAGCGTTCTTTGCATGCTACTAGCAGCAACTGCTGCAACGGGTGTCGCTGGCCTTGGTGGGTGTAGTTTTTGTTTTCTGAAAGTGAGAATGTGGCAGCTGAGCTGTGAGGGTGACGATCCTACTGAGGCAAATACTGACAAAACTGTTATGCTTGTAGGCGTAGGAAATCAGGCGACAACTAAAAGTTATGACTAAGTAGGAGGGAATATGATAAAGCATTAATGAATGATCATAGTGTCAGTTAGTAGACCGTAGGCAGTCAGGAATGCTTTGTTACTTATGCTGTTGGTCATTTCCAGCCAGAATAGTAGTCTATTCTGCTAGCATGGAGTAAAATTAAGTAAAGTGTATAGACAAGACATTTGAATTTGGATAAAGGCGCAGTGCTTCATTAGAACCAATACAGAAGAAGGATTGGTCAAATACAGAAAGAAATTGATTAACTTAGACGATAATTCTTAAGGCTTTAAACGATCTCCTAGACATGGTGAGTTAGAAGGACTGAAACTTTTTTGATACAATGTTATAGTCGAAAGCACCAGAATCAAAGGAAGTCCTCCTTCTTGCACCATGAGTGATGATAGAGAAGGCGCATTCCCACTCAGGCACGCAAACGTGGTGAGGGACCAACTCTTAGTTTCTTGGAAGGCCCTATGAGACGGAAGTGTCATGGTTTCCAAGTTCTACATTTGATTGCTTCTTTGGCAGTATAGAAACATTCTGTAACGCTAATGGTATATTCTGAAAATAAAGAAAACGTGAACAGTTTCGGCTTCACACACATTCAAGCTTCGCTGTCAGACGAGACACGTTGAAAAAATAGGACACATCACTAACAATGAAGATGAACGAAACGACTATGAAAGCTTAGTGTGAGAATTCATTGAAAATTACCAACGACCGAGAGAGTTGTGTTTACGAACACCAGCCTCCGTGTTTCTTGGCACAACTGTGGTAGCCATTAATGAAGCTACCGCCAGCAACAATGCACGACTGGTAATGGATGATGATGTACGGCAACTGCTGATACAAGGGGATGAGCTATTCCCGTATGCGGGAGACCCTTGCATGCAAGAGGTAAATGTAATGGCCTCCCAATCTTCAGCTATGATATGCAATATATGAAATGGAATAGGACATAAGGTATTATTCATGTGACATGAATTGGCATTATGCTGTAAAGTGTCCTGAGAGTGGTCAAAAAGTTAAACTCTCTATTTACAAGGGAGTAACCTGCAGCGCGCGCTCTGGTTAGTCTCCACCCCCACAGAAGTTGTTCAGATTCTAACCCAGAAGTACTAATTGAGGCATTTATTCTTCCTAGCAAATTGCTAGGAACTTGAAACTTAGTTTGACCAATACGGGGCCTGTTGTTTCATATAAGCCTTAGAGAGTGTACAACTGTAGATGAGGCAGTAGCATCCAGGAACCCAAAGGTGATAAATGAGGTCTGTTGGAATGGGGAGTGCACAGTGACGAAATTGAAACTCAGATTGACCGGTTGTTAGTGGTCAACATACTGTCGGTCATGCATGCCATCACACAACTGTGACCAGGACCAGCCGCAACACCAATCATTAGCGAATGGAAAGTCCGATGACTGTATGTTAGATACATACGCAGGAAGTATAATTGTTATGAGTTGGGTGCTGGATAGTTCAGGTGTCTCTTTTTGAGAATGGAAGTTCCGACTGATGGTCTATAATAGACATAATATGCTAATCATAGGCAGGTATAATATTGTACTAAACAAACATAGAGAATGGATAAAAATTCTAGACTTTCGTCAAATAAAATGTCTCAGTGATAGAGAGCACTGAGACACAAGGCTGTGGTCTCAGTGATAGAGAGCACTGAGACACAAGGCTGTGGTCTCAGTGATAGAGAGCACTGAGAGCACAAGGCCGTGGTTGATTTCAGGAATCAAAAACACATGTTGACGATCGAATCCGGCTGAATCGCATTTTAAATTTTAAAGACAACTTTCAAACCATCAAGGTGAAGGATCAACTAAATTTTAAGAAATGTAAGAAAAATATCATTCACTCACGAGAATCATTTGCGATCGATCACCTCGAGCAGTGGATCATTGTATCTCAAACTACAGCACACTATAGAAGATTTGATTTGATTCGATTTAAGCCTCATTTCCACCAGAGCCTCAACGTGAGTAGTAACAGGCTCCCCCGTAGGGCTCGACGATCATGGATTCTACTAGGCTACACGCCTTGGTGTGCAAGAAAGACAACGTCGTCACAGTACGAACATATTTGAAAATTTCAGTCGTGTCAGACGCAGCACGCTGGTGCGCACAATAAAACTGTTTAGACAAAACGGATCCCCGCTTTCAATCGTTTGAACTTCATAAGTAATATGTATGCACGCCAGTGCTTACATGTGGCATCGTCGAGATTGATACAAGGTTAACAGCTACACTGAAAAAGTAAGCTCCGACAGCAACGCAACATAATGTGTACAGCTGCGCGGCTTAGTTCAGTTACAGTAAAATTCCTTTATTCAGGTAAGATGATGACTCAGACGAAACGAATCCCCACCCCAAATCCCTCAGAACCTCCAGTGCGCACCGATAGTATCGTTACAATTAGTGCAAGGTCCACGGCATCACTGATTAGATCAACTCCACCCGCAACGCACCACAAAGGTTATAGTTACGCTGGAAAGGTCAACAACAGAAATCACATATGGTCCGCGCCCGCGCGAGCTGAAAAACACGTATTCACAAATTCCCAAACAGGAACTCTCGCACAAATACATTGGCATCATTTTAGATGACAAAATTGTGGATCGTGAAGCGGAAAGAAAGAGCTGGTTCATCATGGGCGGAAAAACTGCGCAGATTATTGACATCACACTTATTGTTTATTGGGTTAAGGGATGGGGAAAAGAGGTCTCTCGGGTCCCAAAGGTGCCCAATGGGTCCCGGAGATGTAACCAAAGTCCCCCGGGTCCCCAGAGCTCCCGGGTCCCTCGAGTCTCTTCGTCTCAGCTCATCTCGGCTCGTCTAGACTCATTTCGGCCAGTCTCGACTCGTCGCGCCCAACTCGGCTTGTCTCGACATGTTTCGCCTGATCTCGACGAACCTCAACCAGCCTTGATGCGGCTCCCCCCCCTCTGCGCCGGTAATCATGTGGACTGTAATAACTAATTTTTTTACACACAAGCATTTCAGGGTGGGAGCGGTGTGGGGGGGGGCAGAGGTCCCTCGGGTCCCAAACGAGCCCGATGAGTCCAGGAGTGTAACCAATGTCCCCCGGGTCCCCCGAGTTCCCCGGGTCCCTCGAGTCCCCTCGTCTCCGTTCATCTCGGCGCGTCTCGAAGCATTTCATTCAGTCTCGACTCGTCACACCAACTCGACTTGCCTCAACGTGTTTTGACTGATCTCGACGCACCTCGACCAGCCTCGACACGGCTCTCCCCCTTTGTGTCGGTAATCATTTTATTGTAATGGCTAAATGTTCTACTCAAACATTTCGCATACCTACATTTTTCTGTGTATCGGTTTTACAGCGTGTGTAGGGAGAAGCAAGGCTCATAGAGTTCAAAGGGGCCTCAATTGGGTCCCTAAGTTTTTCAAGGGGGCCCCAAAGGGTCTCAAGGGTGTCCCAAAGGGTCTCAGAAGGGTCCAAGGGGGTCCCCTCAAATCCTCCTGGTCTTCCAAGTACCCCCGGTTGCCGAAACCACCGAGTCTCCCGAGTCCCGTGGGCCCCAAGTGTACACCTCATTCCCCGGGTCACCTAGTCTCAACCAGCCTCGAAATATATTAACCAATGCAACATTTATCACCATGATAAAAGGACACAGATAAATAATAGAGCCCACGAAATAATAAAAAATGAAATACTAAAATAAAATGAAATGATCTATAAAATGAATAATAATCCACCCACCCTAGGAGGATAGGAGATACACTGTCAACAAGAACTCACCAGACTACGGACTCGTTGTGTCAAAGCCGTTGTTAAAATAGTTTATAATCTCTCCCAATTCAGGACATAACCCCACGGGAACTATGGGTCGAGAAGATGAGAATTTGGAATCAGTTGGCGATGTCGCAAACAAACGGCGTTTTCATATTATTCTGTTAGATTTTGAGAACATCTGTTCCACATTGATTCCCCAGCTTCTTGATGATTTGAGGTTAAAAAAATGTTCTCTCACCAAGTAGTATTCGTCGCATTGTCGCTAAGTTCAAGGAAATGGACACTGTTCAAGATAGACTGCTTCCTGGTCAATCTCGGACAGGAAAAAGTATAGCCAAAGTTGAATCTGTTCGGCAAAACGTCACTCGTATTTCATACAAATCCGTACGAAAGAATTCGTATGTTACCCAAATTTACATAACAAGTTTGTGACGTAAATAGAACAAATATTCATAATTCTATCCGCAAAAAATTGAGCTTGTATAAAAAATAGGTCAAAATAACGGTGATGAAAGGCTAAAATTTGCCCTGTTAGTTATCGAAATCTCTAATGAGGACGATACAATTTGTTCGCTGAAAATGACTGATGAAGAACATTTTCACTTGAATTATTTCTTCATGAAATATTTGCCAGTGACATCATTTCCCGCCAAGCTGCATTCAAATGGGTACCAAGATTTCCAGACCTAACTGCTCTCGACTATTTTTCTCTGTTTGTGTCTAAAAAGAATAGTCTACATCAATAAGCCAGAGACTGTAAAATTTGAAGGAGAACATATGTCGAGCGATTCGTGCAAGTTATTCTGCGATGCTTCGTTCCGTCCACTGCAATGCACTTCTCAAAACGACTTACAAAACTTGCTATGTTTTTTTCCCTAGCATTTCACTGTCGACCGAGGCAATGACATAACTCACTTTTTTCTTGAGTTCATCAAGAGATGCAGGCTTTGATCTTAATACTCGGTCCATAACGTTACCCCAGAAGAAGCACTTGTCGAAGTGTTGATGAAGAAAGGAACAAGAACTCATGCTCAAGAGATCTCTCAATCTTCCATTGTGCATTTCATCTCCTCGTGTCTATCACAACAAAATTATTTGGCAATATTTTACTCATCCAGGCTCAACAAGTTTTGATAAGGTGCCAGCTCCATTGCTAAGATTTTTCAATTTGTAAAGAAGACTCTCCAGGCTTGGTGAATTCTGTCTCAAGCATTTGCTAATAAAGATGCCAGTAATTAAAAATTGTTCCCCCATATTTGATGTACACGTAATAATAACTCCAAAATCATTTCCCAAATATCCTGGGTGACCTACCTCTGTTATTAAATTGTCTGAGGATATTCGTCCTGATGGCAAAGTTTTGTAAACGGTAGGCTCAATGTTTTCGTGACTCGATGCCTAAATTTCTGTCAATTTATTACTTGAATTTGTTAACATGCACCAAAACATTCCAGAAGTATTGAAGGTAAAGAGCACTAATCAACAAAGTCCTCATGGAATTGGGTTCAAAATCAAATAAAAATTTCAGTGGGGTGTGCAAAATCTGTTCTTTGTTTAGAAAAAAAAATATGGGAGGGTTGTGAAAACAACTCACTAAGATGAAGACAAACTTTGTACAATTTATCAGTGTATTATGAATAATGTAATACTTCAACTATTCATTATTATTACAGCAACTAATTTTTCAAATCATACATCCAGATTGTTGCAAGAGTTTTGCATTAATCAATGCTTCTAGTGGTGGCCTATACCCAGTACTAGTTTCTTGACATTGGTAAACAGGCATTCACCCATTTCAAAGATTACAGTGGGGACAGACCGTAGCTTGGGCGTTGGCAACAACTCACTTCTGAAGCGCGTTGAGACTCCGGTGGAAAACAGAGGCCAGTACTACTACTACTACAACTACTACTACTCATGGTTAGAGCTGGCAATGGCTGTTCAGGTACAGTTGGTAACTACATTATTCATATCTCATTAATTTCGACTCATTAAATGCATTTTCCAATCTTTTGCAATGCTTCTTATCTTCCCATATACTTATGGTATAGTAAGTACCAACCCATATAACTGTGGAATGGTGGCTACCTACCCATATGATGGCAAGGTACTTACATATATACCTATGAAATGGTACCTTCCTAACTAAATACCTATGGAATGATACCTACCTAACTAAATACCAATGGAATGGTAATTACTTAACTAAATACATATGGAATGGTACCTATCTAACTAAATACCTATGAAATGGTACCTATCTAACTAAATACCTATGACATGGTACCAATCTAACTAAATACCTATGGTATGGTACCTACCTAACTAAATACCAATGATTTGGTAGCTTCCAACTTAAACAACTATGGTATGGTACCAACCAAGATACCTATAGTATGGTACTTACCGAACTAAATTCACATGGTACAGCTGGCAATTACATTATTCATATCTTACTTTTGTCGACTCTTATTAAATAGAATGCACTATCGAATCTTGTGCAACGCTTCTTATCTTTCCATATACCTATGGTATAGTGGAAACCTACCCAAATAACTCTGGAATGGTGTCTACCTACCCATATACCGATTGCAGAGTGCTTACCCATATACCTATGGGATGGTACCTACTTAACTAAATACCTATGGAATGGTACCTCCCTCACTAAACACCTATGGAATGATACCTACCTAACTAAATACCAATGGTAGGGTACCAACCAACTTAAAAACCTATAGAATGATACCTACCTAAATACTTATGGTATGGTACTTACCAAACTAAATACTTCTGGTATGGAACTTACCTACCTAAATACCAATGGTATGATACTTACCTAACTAAATAACAATGGTATGACACCTACCTGCCTAAATACCTATGGTATGATACCGACTTATCTAAAAACTTGTGGTATGGTACCTACCTATCTAAATACCTATGGTATGGTACCTACCTATATGTGATTGAACAAACAGATGCCAAAATTTGAGCATCCACGATGGGAGTGTGAACACTGATAATGCAATTTTGAAATCTGCAGATGCGGTTTTATTAATGAACCATAAGATCTAGTCAGTTGCACGGTTATCTATTATTATGAATAAAAGCCGCAATAAAATTTCAAAATATTTACCAAAAGCGCACATTTTTAATCTATCCGAGATCATCAGGCGCTATTGAAAAAAACCTATAAAAATATACCTGGAAGTAATGAGACAAATGAGGTACATAACCAACGGAACGGAATTTCATCAATCAAGGGACCTGAGGGGGATAGTTATTGAGTGTGTGATGATTAGCTGTGAATATTATGGATTTTGTGGGAGAGTGCACTGAGCAACACCAAGAATGAGATTATAATTGGGAACCTGTTTGATTAGAGCAGATTCCTCTTAAAGACACCTGTTTGAGCGAGCTTCGTAAGCATTCTTTCAAGGTGGTTGTTTCTTGCTATCGGACCGACTATATAAACAGAATCTTTTATTCTTGCTGTGTGCAGGTTTGAAACCGTCTGTCCTCTGAAGTGGTGCAGTGCGATTCCCTAGTGGCTTCAAGAGGGCCATAGCTGAGGAGTTAGAGGCCGTGTTATATGAGTTTTGCTAGATATAATAGATTTGACTTTATGGTTTTGTTTGTGATTTTGACAGTTGTCTGCAATTGTTGACTGTCTTCAGGGTTTTTTGTTCGACCTGTTAAGTTCAATCCGACCAGCGCCCTGCGGCAGTGTTTGAGCCATGTTGTTATTATTGATTGCCGGCGTGCTGAATTACACTGCCCTCCATGCTTGCATGCCCTGTTGGCGGGGCTGTGGGGGACGGCAAAGGTGAGATACAAAGGTGAGTATTATAATCATGTGCAATTGTTGTTGTAATCCAAATTTATAAAAAAGGTAGTCAAATCTAAGTTTTCCCCAAGAACTTCAACAGTTATTTAGCAATCCTAATTTGAACGCTCTGTTAGGTAGCTCCATCAAGCCTTCGCACTTTGTTTTTGTAATTTGTTTATTAGGTTTGTGTGGTAGTCATCCATCATTTTGTTTCTAAAGTAGCTATGTACTAAGAACCCAATGCCCTACAAGGTTTTTTGTTTGTGGAATGCAAATTTGAATTGTTAACATGAAAAAAACTAACTACAACTACTGTTTTTTTACAAGGAATAAATAATGCTGGGAGATATTTGTCCACTTGACAATACTAGGTGACATGATTAAAGTGTATGGAGTCTTGGATTTGGCCGTTGTGGTCCGTGGTCTTGGTAACCGTTGGATCGTGGTGCTGCTGTGTCATGTCGCGGTGTTACTGGCTCACTGCGGCTGGCAGTGTTCTCGCAGCTGGGCATGGTGCTGCGTGACTGACTGGTCAAGGTATGTCAGTAGTAGTAAGGGGTACATCAGACGGATTTTGTCTGGTCTACGGGAATTTGCACATATCATTTCACCGGGGTAGGACGCGATGCATGCAACCTTGACTCAACCGGTCCGTACGACGGGTAAGCGCAGAAACGAGGGGCGGCGGAGGGTACCGGAACTGGTTTTGTGCCCGAGTCAGCTAACGGACGGGGGGAGGGGGGAGACCGGAAGGGGAAGAGGACGGAAGGGGAACGGAAGGGGGAACGGCGGGATGGAAGCAGGCTTACGGCCTTGATTGGCAAGGTTAATGTTATGAACATTTTAATTTGTACTGTATTTTGATATATATTATATTTATATATATGTTTTTTCTTCTTTAGATGGTTGTAGTAGAGTTTAATTGGTCACTAACTGTTGCTCGTTATATATATTTATTTGGTTCTGGTAGGATTAGTCTCATTCCAAATTTCTGGTGGTGGCGGGGCGTAAGGATCCCCTAGGCAAAAAGTTGGATGTGCTCCTGGAAGATTATCTGAGTTTGCTCTTACCTGTTCCTTGTCTTATAAATTTGTTTTCGTGTCACGTTTGATACGTTGTGAGTGTATATATCGTTATTTATTTATGTATGGATTATATTTCTATATTTTTTTCTGTGGACATATACGGGTGTTTT
>SDVV010018246.1:0-13802 GCA_016164225.1 Gammarus roeselii
GGTGCTGTGCTGTGTGCTGCAGGGTGCTGTGCTGTGTGCTGCAGGGTGTTGTGCTGTGTACTGCAGGGTGTTGTGCTGTGTACTGCAGGGTGCTGTGCTGTGTACTGCAGGGTGCTGTGCTGTGTGCTGCAGGGTGCTGTGCTGTGTGCTGCAGGGTGCTGTGATGGGTACTAAAGGGTGCTGTGATGTGTGCTGCAAGATGCTGTGCTGTGTGCTGCATGGTGCTGTGCTGTGTACTGCAGGGTGCTGTGCTATGTACTGCAGGGTGCTGTGCTGTGTACTGCAGGGTGCTGTGCTGTGTGCTACAGGGTGCTGTGCTGTGTGCTGCAAGGTGCTGTGATGGGTACTACAGGGTGCTGTGATGTGTGCTGCAAGATGCTGTGCTGTGTACTGCAGGGTGCTGTGCTGTGTGCTGTGCTTTGTACTGCAGGGTGCTGTGCTGTGTACTGCAGGGTGCTGTGCTGTGTAATGCGTGGTGCTCTGTTGTGTGCTGCAGGGTGCTGTGCTGTGTGCTGCAGGGTGCTGTGCTGTATGTTGAAGGGTGCTGTGCTGCTTACTGCAGGGTGCTGTGCTGCAGGGTACTGTGCTGTGTGTTGCAGGGTGCTGTGCTGTGTACTGCAAGGTGGTGTGCTATTCAGTAGACGGTCAGGAATAAACGCCAGTGAGTACGTAACATCTTGAGAATGAAAAAAGGAGACCTTAGATCATAAACAATTAGGTCTCAATCCTCTAATCTCATCAGTGAGGAGTAACAAACATGTGCGTCGTCTTCTGCACTTGTTGTACGGTGAGGCAGGAGTTCCTTTCGATTCATCGTGTTGGTCTGACTGAATTCCAAGCGAGATCACGATCATTTATTCAATATTTCAAACAGTGATTTACTCTTCAGTAAATCTGACACTTGTGACTAATATAATTGCATTTATATAATGAACTGTTTGATAATGTGCGATGCTATATCCGGTCCAGTAGCTCTAAACAGAGCTGTTTCGGGAATGTGTATTTCCGGATCATTTTCCAGCATTTCAATATATGTGAAGTGACCATTTCATAGAACGTGTGAATTTACACCTCGATGTTTATTTCTCTCATTAGAATTCTATTCACATGAGTCATGTTTCGGGCCTTTGATAATTTCCTCATAGTTCCCGTTAATATTTTTAATGCGTTTCTATCGAATATAAAATTCAAATTTAATCCTTTCCTAAAGTACAGCTCATCGAAAGCCCTTGCCTCATTGCACCTGCAACGTTATGGCTAGTTTCTATCATTCTTTGTTTATGAATTCTCTAGTTTTGCAACAGATGAATTAAAACAGATATTTAATGCATATCACCGGTATATATGTGAGTGTGTCATAATGATAGACCTTCCGTTACGGGGTTACAATGATAGGCCCCTCGTTACGGGGTCACAATGATAGACCCTGTTACTCTGCTAGTTTGAGCCCTTCGCCTCTTTACCCCCCTCCGCTCCACCCTCTCTTCCTCCTCTCCTCCTCCCCCCTCCCTCCACTAGTCTCCTGTCCGGATAATGGACCGGCAGCCAACTTTGCTGACTCCACTTGAAAAAAGAGCTCAGAACGAGGCAAAAAATGTTACGGAGCTGTACGAAAAACGTCAGATTTCGCATCTTCTAATGCGGCAGCCATTATCCGACGAGACATTACGGAAAGTCGTCCCATGGGTCGTTCAGTGGTCCCTGGATCGAATTGACATGAAGTCGTCCCTTATGTCGTTTAGTCGTTGATTGTTCAGCCTGTCATTCCAGTGTCGTACAGTTGTTCCAGCGATCGTTGTTCCAAGGGTCGTTTAGTCGTACCTGGGTCGGTTTATCATCCCAGGGTCATCCAGTTTTCCCAAGGTCGCCAGTAGTCCCAGGGTCGTTCTGTTGTATCTGGGTGGTTCTATTGTCCCAAGGTTGTTCTGTCGTCCCAGGATCTGCCAGTAGTCTTAAGGTCATCCAGTAGTGCCGAGGCAGTTCCTTCGTCCAAGGGTCGTTCAATCGTCTCAGGGTAGCCCTGTTGTCTCATGGGTAGTTCAGTCGTTCCGTTGACGATCTGCCAACCCAGGTTCGTTCAGTAGTCCCAGGGTTATTCAGTATTCCCAGTATCGTTGTGTCGTCCCAGGGTTGTAATGTTGACCCAAGGACCGTTCAGTCGTTCCTAGGTCGGCCTGTCATCTTAAGGGCGTCAAGTCTTCCCAGTCGTCTAGTTGTTCCACGATGTCGTCCCAGGGTCTTTCTGACGTCCCAGAGTTACCTTCTTGTTCAATGTATCGTTCCGTTGTTCCTGGATCAGCCCGTCATTCTAGGGTCGTCCAGCAGTCCATGGGTCGTTTTGACGTAACAAGGTCGTTCTAAGTCTAGTCAGCTCACTATTATACGCCTAGTCAGCTTACTGTTCTAAGCCCAGTCAGCTTACTGTTCTAAGCCTAGTCAGCTCACTGTTCTAAGCCCAGTCAGTTCACTGTTCTTATTCTAGTCAGCTCACTGTTTTAATCCCAGTCAGCTTACTGTGCTAAGCCTAATCAGGTCACTGTTCTAAGCCTAGTCAGCTCACTGTTCTAAGCCTAATCAGCTCACTTTTATAATCCTAGTCAGCTCACTGTTCTAATTCTAGTCAGCTTACTGCTCTAAACCTAGTCAGCTTACTGTTCTAAGCCCAGTCAGCAGCTCACTGTTCTAATTCTAGTCAGCTCACTGTTCTAATCCTAGTTAGCTTACAATTTGATCCTCGGGAGAGTCCCTCATGTCCACGAGAGGGAAAATACCAAAATTTTATGAGAAAATGCCCGTTGTTTTAACAAATTTCTTCATGTACTCGATTCATATGAAATCGGTTTTAATAACACGGTAACTGTCATGGCAATCGTCAGACCAATGTTGCATCCCATTTTCATAAAATGTTGGATTATTTCTTTAATGAAACAGATACCAGACCATTTCTTGGCCTCACCGCCAACATTATCGCTGCTTCATTTTAGGGTCCGTCGGATGGCAGAGGTTCCTTCCCCCTCCTCCCACCGGGTCCTCTTCCGGCGAGCTATTTTCTGTGGACCTAATTTCACGGAGTTTTGATTTAACTGATGATACAGTCTCAATTTTAGCAGGGGATAGTCCAGCTTAATATTTATACTGCTTTCAAAAGGAGCTGCAAGAAAGCTAGGAGAAGCAGAAACTGTTTTCCGGCGTTTCAGAGTTGCAAGGAGCTGGAAATAATAAATCATTTTCGTCGTTGATGTGCTCGTCCATGTAGATTATTGTTTCTCCACACAAATTGTGTTTTTGTCTTAGATAAAGTTACTATCAATCAAACTTTCAAGATTGATGTAGGTAACGCGATGGGAGTTTGACTAACTTTGTGTGACTAATATACATTGAAGTTGACTATACAAATGTTGGTAATGCCATCATTTTTGATGGTTCATATTTTACAATTAATACGTTCTCATAAACAAATACAATTGTGTTTGCTTGCTTACATATTGTCAGGCTTCTTACATAGGTTTTATCTTGAGTTCATAAATTGTGACAGGAATACGTTTTTGTATTTGACTAGACGAACGTAGGAAAACTTAAGATGTAAGGTGGTCTCATGCTGAGTAAGAATATACAACCTTCACATGCATGCAGCTAAATATGGGGATGCCACAGGGGTCGATTGTTGGGCCTATCCTCATTCTAGTCAATCGTGATGATATTCATACGAGTGACAGAGTATCAAAGTGTTAATAAGATGAATAGTTGAAATAAGGTCAGAAATATCTGAGTACGTTTACATGTGTTTACAGTGCAGGAAGACAACAACAGGACTATTGGCCCAAACTAGGTTTCCTTTTGATAGCAAGATAGCAAGTTCTGAAGTAGAACGTCTAAGAGAGCTTCATGTGTCATTTCTGTTGTTATAACATCAAGAAAGGGAACGGCTTAGCTGTTTATCGGCGATTTAAAGTAGAACTTGTCGAGCCGAGACTTGAACGTTTCGATTGTATTGCTGTTTAGAACCTTCGTTGGAAGTTTGTTCTATTCTTTGACAACTCTATACGTGAAGAAATTGTGCATGCTGTCGAGTGAGAAACGTTTCCCAACGATTTTGTATCTAATGTTTCTAGTAACTCCATTCGTATCTAAAGTGAAAAGACTCGCTAGGTCGACGTTTCCCTTATTCTTCATAATCTTTCACACTTCAATCATGTCGCCTCTGACTCTACGTTTCTCTAGCGAATAAAGATCGAGTTCACGTAGCTTGTCTTTATACGTATTATTCCGCAGCGAAGGGATGAGTTTGGTAGCTCTGGGTTGAACCTTTTCTAATTTAATAACGTCTTTTCTACGATACGGAGACCAAAATTGAACGGAATACTCGAGATGCGGTCTAACAAATGCATTGTATAACTTAACCATACTGTCTTTGTTTTTGCACGAGATAGTGCGGGATATCATACCCAGCATTTTATTACCTTTCTTTGCGGCATCGTTACACTGCTTGCTATTTTAAAGTCGCTACTAACGATGACACCTAAATCTTTCTCTTCGGTGACAGGAATGAGTTTCTTTCCGGACATTGAGTATTCGTGTTTGATGTTATGAAGACCTATGTGAATAACTTTACATTTGTCTACACTAAATTTCGTTTGCCACTTTTCTGACCAATCAGCAAAAATTTTTGTTCATGTCTAGTTGGATCTGCTGACACTCTAGTTCAGTTTGTACTCTTCCTCCCATCTTAGTTTCGTCTGCAAGTTTGCTAATGTTTGAGAGTACATTGCTATCGAGATCGTTAATGAATATTGTAAAGAGGACTGGACCTAACCCGGATCCTTGAGGCACGCCGCTTGCGACATTACCCTAAGGGGAGGAAGCACCGTTAAGTACAACTCGCTGCCGTCTGTCGGTAAGTGAGCATTTTATCCAGTTTTTAAGCTCACCACGAATACCGATGCTGTGCAATTTACTAACTAGGCGCTTGTTTGGGATTTTATCAAATGCCTTTTGCAAGTCAAGGCAAATGATATCGATTGGCGATTTTGTGTCGTGAATTTTTATTAATTTTTTGAAAAAAATAGTAGGTTCGTAAGACAGGAACGGTTGTGTCTAACGCCATGCCGAGAGTCGTCAATCAATTTGTTTGATTCTAAAAATTCTGTATTTTTATCCGTTATCCAACTTTCCATCAATTTGCGAATGAGTGAGGTGAGACCAATTGGACTTTAATTGCCGGGACCCTTTCGTGTCCCCTTTTTTAAAAATTGGGGTAATATTGGTTTCCTTCCATTTAGAGGGGCAAGTGCCATTTGTAAGAGATTGGGTGAGAACGTTTGATAAATGTTCGGCGATTTCGTTTCTAGTCTCTTTCAGAATATTGGGATAAACTTGGTCTGGACCTGGAGATTTTGTGATTTCGGCGGGTGAAGAGTTCACTGTGCTGAGAGCTTCACGTCTTTCTGCAATGATATCCTCAGAATTAGGATTATCCTGATTCTCTGACGTAAGAACAGAACAAAAGTATTCATTAAGTAGGACACTCCTTATGGTGTCGTCCGTTTCTAGCTCACCAACATCGTTCTCGAGAGGACCAATTACAGATCATGATTTTTTTTACTCGAAATATAACTAATTTTTTTTTGCGGATTAGTTTTGGCATTGGCGTTGACTTTACCCTTCGGAAAAAATGCATTAACCATCACCAAGGTCTAGTTATTGCTCTTGAAAATTCTATAAATACAGCAAAAAAGCATTCAGATTGAAAAAATGCATGTATATGAACGTTAAACGGTCGTTTTTCAAGCATCCCACTCTTATGCATAAATGATGCGTACTTCTCTATTAATTTAAAATTGTTGTACGCTCGTCAACCGAACTAAATAAATATTTGCGTTTGATCCCCACTCCCCGGCGCACCAGAGAAAAGGGCAATGAGGCAAGATCAGGGAGTATCGTTACAATGTAACTCGAGTACGACTTATTGATTCAGGGCGTCTGGGTTAAAGCGTCACAAACGCTGCAGGTCCGCAAAGGTCGATTGAGAGCTCCTTAAGTTGATCCCGGGCAGGGAAGGGTCGAGGCCTCCCTGTAATAATGCACTTGAACACTTATCATGACGATAAATACATTAATAATATATTGACAATTGCACCAAGAGTTCCCTGCAATTGATAATTAAGGTGCTTTACAGCTCATCAGATCAGTCAGTAGAGTTGCAATTGTGTTGCGCTTGTGAACAGTAAAAAAAGACGTCGGTGTTTATTGTTTGTATTATTAACTGGTATCTGCAAAACAACGTATCAGTTACAAATTGAGGAGGCTACGATATTATTTGTCGTGTACCTATCCAAGTGGCTAAGACATTATTTGTCGTGTGGGTGGCTACGACATTATTTTTCGTGTGGGTGGCTACGACATTATTTGTCGTGAGGGTATCTACGACATTATTTGTCGTGTGGGTGGCTACGACATTATTTGTCGGGTGTGTGGTTACGACATTATTTGTCGTGTAAGTGGCTACGACATTATTTGTCGTGTACACATTTCATAGGTAGTGCAAGTGGCTATGACATTATTTGTCGTGTGGATGGCTACGACATTATTTGTCGTGTACCTATTTCATAGGTAGTGCATGTGGCTACGACATTATTTGTCTGTGGGTGGCTACGACATTATTTGTCGTGTACCTATTTTATAGGTAGTGCATGTGACTACGACATTATTTGTCGTGTGAGTGGCTACGACATTATTTGTCGTGTACGTATTTGATAGGTATTGCAAGTGGCTACGACATTATTTGTCATGTGGGTGGCTACGACATTATTTGTCGTGTACCTATATTATAGGTAGTGCAAGTGGCTACGACATTATTTGTCGTGTGGGTGACTACGACATTATTTGTCGTGTACCTATTTTAAAGGTAGGGCAAACTTCACCTGACATCGGCTTATCAGAACTCGCTGGCTATAACCATTATAGACGAGAATTGGATTTACTTAGTGCACTTGTTTCCCGACTTAACCTACTAATTTATACATAAACGCTTACTCGACAAGTTCATTCTTATCACAATCATAGTGAGTTATGAGACCGTTTGTCGCGTGATTTTGGAATAGACATACCCTTTCAATGAAAGTCGGAGTGAAATTTTACTCGGTTGCCTGTTTAAAAATGTGTAGTTGGCTACACCATTTGAGTAGTGAAACATACGTGAATTTTCATTGTTCATCTGTTTCAATACTCCTGGAATTTTGTACGCCGTAGCTTGTGCAACAGTTTTGCGTACCTAGTTTGGTGTATTCAAACTGGTGAGCAATTAAAACTCGCGTATATCTCACTCCGCAAAGGGTACAGCTAACTAAAAAATAGAATAGAGAATTTGCTAGGTGTGTAGCTGTGTTAACGTAAAGGGTTATAAAATCCGGATGAATGTTGAATGGTTATTTAAATAAACAGAAACACGTAGTTAGGATAATTAGGTTAAATTAACTATCGGCTCATGAGAGAAAAAATTAACTTATCCAAAACCACGAATCTGAGCAATAATGCTTGCATTTAAATTGTTTGATTATGAAAGGAACACACTTCCATTACACTGTAGTAAAAAATAAAATAATTACGAAGTTGAATAAATAAGTTTTCAGAGTAATTGTCGTTAAAATGTTACAGACAACACTCTGAGCCGTCCTCGTCGAGGAGGCTGCCTCTGAGCCGTCCTTGTCGAGGAGGCCGCCTCTGAGCCCTTCTCGTCGAGGAGGCTACTCAGAGCCGTCCTCGTCGAGGATGCTGCCTTTGAGTCGTCCTCGTCAAGGAGGCTGCCTCTATGCCGTCCTCGTCAAGGAGGCTACTCAGAGCCGTCCTCGTCGAGGATGCTGCCTTTGAGCCGTCGTCGTCGAGGAGGCTGCCTCTGAGCCGTCCTTGTCGAGGAGGCCACTCTGAGCCGTCCTCGTCGAGGAGGCTGCCTCTGACCCGTCCTCGTCGAGGAGGCCACTCTGAGCTGTCCTCGTCGAGGAGGCCACTCGTAGCCGTCCTCGTCGAGGAGGCCACTCTGAGCCATCCTCATCGAGGAGGCTGCCTCTTAGCCGTCCTCGTCGAGGAGGCCACTCTGAACCGTCCTCGTCGAAGAGGTTACCTATGAGTCGCCCTCTGTGGGGAATTATTTTCTTTCCCTTAGCACACTTCAAATATATTATCACACACCTTTGATTGGGATCGACACCTGATAGAGATTTTGATTTTTCGGACTAGGCATATTTAACACATCACTGTGATACACAACGGGAACTTACTTGGGTTTCGGCGGGAGTCCAATAAGGTAGGTACGCGAATATACAGTCTCGTCACTAACACGGTCATTGAGTGCTACTAAATCTATATCTGTGCTAAACTACGAATGTATCTAACTGGCAGGGTAAGTTCTTTCTAACTGCTACAATTAATTTCTAGCATTATCTCTAGTCACAAGTCACGTTAAAGGTTCGGTATCCGAAGGTCATCTTGGGGTCCTGTGGCTCCGCGCGACACCACACCAATGAATGTTCGATCTACACTGACTGGCCCGGAGGCAAGCGGTTGGTACCTTCACAACCCCTGCGGACCTAGCGTCAAAAATGCGCACTTCGGAACTCCAGGAGATCCAAGCAGAACTAACGGTTTACTTCAGTTCAAACAGAACTATCACTTAAGTTTATCTACAATATTAAACATTACCATACCATAGAAATGACTTATTTCGATGTTATATTTGCTTTAGAATGACTTACTCCCATATCAGGAGAATACCTTTGTTATAACTGCTCTATAACGACAGGGGAAATTCACATGAAAGCAGCGACAGTGGAAATTTCCAAGGCAGTTGGGAAAGGGGAAGAGGGAGGGCGGTAGACGCTGCTTTCGCGACCCCATCTCAACTCCAGAAACGCTCACTCACGCTGAAACGAGATGGTTCAAGAAATATATATACACTAACTTCTTCTCCGTGCAAGGAATGTGGGGTATATTCTTCACATTCTCGTCGAGGAAGCCATTCTGAGCCGTCCGTGTCGAGGAGGCTACTTTGAGCCGTTTTCGTCGAGGAGGCCACTCTGAGCCGTCCTCGTCGAGGAGGCCACTCTGAGCCGTCCTCGTCGAGGAGGTTACCCCGAAGCTGTCCCCGTCGAGGAGGCTGCCTCGAAGTCGTCCCCGTTGAGGAGGCTGCCTTGAAGTCGTCCTCGTCAAGGAGGCTACCTCGAAGCCGTCCTCGTCAAGGAGGCTACTTCGAAGCCGCTACCGACCGTCGAGGAGGCTACCTTGAAGCCGTCCCCGTCGAGGAGGCTGCCTTGAAGTCATCCTCGTCAAGGAGGCTACCTCGAAGCCGACTTCGTCAAGGAGGCTACCTCGAAGCCGTCCCCGTCGAGGAAGCTACCTCTAAACCGTGTCGAGGAGGCTGCCTAGAAGCCGCCCTCGTCAAGGAGGCTGCTTTGAGGCTGTCCTCGTAGCCGCTTCCATTTAGGACTCTGTCTTGAAGTGGTCTGCGTCGAAGATGCTGCCTCAAAGCCGTCCCCGTTGAGGAGGCTGCTTCGAAGACATCCTTGCCGAGGAGGCTACATCAAAGCCATCCCCGTTGAAGAGGCTGCCTTGAAGCCCTCCCGTCGAGACGGATGCTTTGAAGCTGACCCCATCTAGAAGGCTGCCTCGAAGACGTCATCGAGATGCTTTGATCGTTGTCGCAATTACACGCAATTGGCGTGACAAGGCGTTACCTTGATCGGATGTGACGCAGACTAAGTAGTTATCGACGTGATACAAGCTTGCTACTAAACTCTGTGGCACAAGCTGAGATACACAGCGTTGTGTAGATATGTGTGATATGTGTGACATATGAGTAATATGAGTAATGGTTTAACTCAATATTATTCATAGTGCATACGGTTATTGGATCAAACTACTTAACTACACAATGGATGGTTTGAATCACCTTACACATGTTCCTAATTGTTGACCAGGGACGCCACTATAGCGCTAAGGCAACGATCTGTTGTGACGATGACACAGACTAACGCACCTCTCACTGTCTTGTCATTGGCGATGATCGCTGCAGACTTTGCTGTTGTAGATCCAGTGGCACATGAGCATTTCCGTCAGTTCAACCGAGTGCCGTTTTGATGTTTGCGTTAGATGCGTCGACGACTCGACGGCACACTTACACTAACTAATGCCGATTGTTCAATGGCTAAGTTAATAAGTTCTCCTTCACGACTTTTGCCCTTCAGAGGTCTTTCTGAAATGATCCGGTACATTACTAATGCATTTCTTCAGCATCATCGGTCAACAATTTTCAGGTATTGATGTGATTGAAGATATAAAAAGGGTTGAGATGCGGGAGCAGACCATGAGTGGGCTATATCAGCAGACTATGAACGGGCTGTGGGAGTAGATCAGGATTGGGATATGTCAGCATTTCAGGAGTGGGCTATAGTAGCAGATCAGTAGTGGGCTGCCAGCAGATCAGGAGAGGGCTGTGAGGGTAGACCAGGAGTGGGCTGAGGGGACAGATCATAAAACGGCTGTGAGACCAGATCAGGAGTGAACAATGTCAACAGATCAGGAGTGGACTGTGGGGGCAGATCAGGAGTGGACTGTGGGGGTAGATCAGGAGTGGACTGTGGGGGCAGATCAGGAGTGGACTGAGGGGGTAGATCAGGAGTGGACTGTGGGGGCAGATCAGGAGTGGACTATGGGGGTGGATTAGGAATGGGCTAATTTGATTTCACAATTTGCAAGCGAATCTTACTTAGAACACTTTCTGCAGGCTGGTAATTTGCTTAGAAATAGGATTTCCATTCAATTTACACAAATAATTATTTAATTCAAAATTTCCACACTAATTTGCAGGTTCACCTTAATTCAGAACTGTCACGAAAACGATGCCTACAATTTCCCTGCTTTAAATGAAGACAATGATAACTCGTATTTGTATATCAGATTTCGTAAGATTTACCTGTCAAGACAACACATTTGGACTAAAACACCACCAGGTAGCGTACTATTGATATTGTCTTCAGTCATCATGCCATGGTCAATATTTGTCCCACGTGATTTTTATTACCTAAATTAAAACTGTAAATTTTATGAGCCAAATAACAACGACCCTCTCCAGTTCGATGTAGATTTGGTAGAGATCATTTCACGACCTTCTGTTATTAGATTCCAACTGAACTTTTTTGCCGTCGCATCCCGAATTTCCCTTCCAATTATCGCTGTGACTATCGACGCGAGTGTCTCATTTGGCCGCTGACAACACCACCGAGATTGAGGATTTATTATTCTTCTCGTCAGTTTTAGACGATATTTTATTTTAGACGGTGATAAAGTAAAACACACAAATTGAACACATAGTTTACAGCCTTGCATCACACGAGTTTTCGTGAATGAAGCTTTCTCCAGTTGTCCTTCTTTATCGGACTCCAATATTGAAGGTGATGCTGGGTACACAGCCTCTTCTTATGCTGCTGGACTCCATCCCTAGGCTCTTTTATTGACTTGGCACTAATAAGTCAAATGTGATTACCGAAGTTCGTGGAGTTGATCAATACTTAAGTGGTATGTGGATGATATTTTCCGCCATCACTTCTCGTATCAATTTTGTTTGTCGGGTAAAACTTGTCATGAATTTCTGGATCATTCGTGTTTGACTATCGCTATTTAGTCAAACTTCTTACAGTTATTTTAAAATACTTTCTTCTTTCCACGGAACGTCATTTTCCAAACAGAATTTGTACTACAATTTTCTCCTAACCCTACCATATGGAATTTCGTACTATGCTCATCAACTCAACCACACTGGGCAAGTAAACCTATTGTTACTACCACAACTCTTCTTAACACAACACTCCGTCATTCGAGCAGCCTCCCTCAATTAGACCTCATCTTCTAACAGCCCTCCCTATCTAGTAGCCTCCCCCTCCCAGCAGCCTTCTTCAACAGCCTCCCTTTTGCCTCTCCATCCATTACTCGATCTATTCCTCATCTTCCATCCCTGCAGCCTCCCCTTTTCACCTTCCATCGCTTATCCAATCTCGCCCCCCCCCCCCCCCCCCCCCCCCCCCCCCCCCCCCCCCCCCCCCCCCCCCCCCCCCCCCCCCCCCCCTCAGCAAACTCCCGACTCTTTCCACTCAACAGCCTCACCCTCCTTCACCTTTTCTCAAAAGCAGCATCCCCACCCTTCCTTCCAAAGACCCTCCCCTACCTTTTCTTCTCAGAAGCCTCCACTCGAATATCGTACCCCTTCTTTGCAGCCTCCTACCCCTTCCCCTGAGGAGCACCTTGTTCCACGTCATCCACTCTCAGTCTCACCACCCCCTCTCCAGATCACCTTCTTCCACTTCATCTCTTCTCCACCAGTTACCCAGAGCACTATGTTCCACCTCATCCTCTCTCCATCCTTCCCCAGAGCCCCGTATTCCACCTTATCCCCTCTCCACCTCTTCCCCAGAGCACCTTCTTTCACCACATCTCCTCACCACTCCTTCCCCAGAGCCCATTCTTCCACCTCATCCCTTCTCCACCCCTTCCCCCGAGCACCTTGATCCACCTCATCCCTTCTCCACCCCTTTCCCAAAGCCCCTACTTCCACCTCATCCCCTCTCCATCCCTTCCTTCGAGCACCTTGTTCCACCTCCTCCCCTTACCACCCATTACCCCGAGCACCTTGTTCCTCCTCATCCCCTCTCCACCTCGTCCCAAATCACCTTCTTCCACCTCATCCCATCTCCACCCTTTTCTCCAAGCACCTTGTACCACCTCACCCCCTCACTACCCCTTCCGGCGAGCACCTTGTTTCCCCTCATCCCCTCTCCACCCCTTCCCCAGAGCTCCTTGTTCCACCTCTTCCCTTCACCACCCCTTTCCCCGAAGCACCTTGTTTCACCTCATTTCATCTCCACCCCTCCCCCAGAGCACCTTGTTCCACCTCCCCCCCTCACCACCCTTTCCCCCGAGCACCTTGTTCCACCTCATCTCCTCTCCGCCCCTTCTCCATGGCACCTTCTTCCACCTCACCCCCCCCCTTCTCCTGAGCACCTTGTTCCACCTCATCTCCTCTCCGCCCCTTCTCCATAGCACCTTCTTCCACCTCATCCCCTCTCCACCCCTTCCGTCGAGCACCTTGTTCCACCTCTTCCCCTTACCACCCCTCCCTCCCAGTACCTTGTTTCACCTCATTTCTCCTCCATCCCTTCCTCCGAGCACATTATTTCACCTCATTTCTTCTCCACCCCTTCCTCCGAGCACCTTGTTTCATCTCATTTTTTCTCCACCCCTTCCCCAGAGCACCTTGTTCTACCTCATCCCCTCTCCACCGCTTCATCCAGCAGAAGCCACGCATGCTGTCATATTCACAGGTCTCTTTAATCAAAACTTTACCGGAAAAAACAATCGCAGAATAAAAAACTGGGAACACATCGGCGAACTTTTGATGAATTCAGTTGTTGAATTGGGATAAAAATGAGAAATATTATTGGCTCCAAATATTGCCCAGGCGAGGACAAGAGCGGTACGAACATTTGATGAAGACAATCCGACAGTAGAGTATTAGATCATCGGTGCAAATAACGTAGCACCAAGGTATTCAATAGCATAGCACCAAGGTATTCAATAGCCTAACACCAAGGTATTCAATAGCATAACACCAAGGCATTCAATAGCATAACACCAAGGTATTCAATAGCATAACACCAAGGCATTCAATAGCATAACACCAAGGTATTCAATAGCATAACACCAAGGTATTCAATAGCATAACACCAAGGTATTCAATAGCATAACACCAAGGCATTCAA
>SDVV010018247.1:0-13802 GCA_016164225.1 Gammarus roeselii
AATAAAGCAAATTATACCGGCTAACTGTGACGCCAGAATATTAAGATCAGTGAAGCCTATGCATAGTATTTTTTATGATGACTGACTATATGTGATGTTGCTGGACGAGCAGTAGAGTTGATGGACTCAATGAAACTCATCATTATTTTCTGAAGGTGAACTAGGTAATTCTGGTAGGTTTGCCTCCTTGCTGTCGTTGTACAAATTTCTATAATCGAAATCATTTCTATCATCGAAATACACTTACGATATTTCTGTCCCAGGCGATCGTAAATGTTTTACACATTCGTCTTTGACCCACTCTACCGGTTATCGCTTCGATGATAGACCAACAGCCAGCCATTAGGACATTATTAATGATTCTAATTCCTTTCATATTTGCTGTCCAGATGTCCGTCGTTTTGAATGACCTGATGTATGACCTGATGGAGTTTTATTATTTAATGATTTCATCTTAATGAAGTTGTCGAATTGAAAGCCTCCACACACGATGTTCAAAGTCCCGAAAGCCTTGAGCCTTTTGATCGACGAGTCACGCCAACTCGGGATTTCAGCCAATGAACACGCAGGAGAGTGCGTGTTCATTGACCGAAATCCCGAGGAGGCATGACTCACCGATCAAAAGGCTCATGGCTTTCGGGACTTTGGACGTCGTGTGCGTAGGCTTTAACGGAGCGTCATGCAGCAATTGAATTTATCTTTTTCTGTCTAGACCGTAGAGCGTTCAAACTGTCCGAATTGTTGGAATAGCTCTGCACTCTGGTTTACATTTCATACGTTAATACATACATTATCATAGTCAAACACAAACTACACGGAAAGGAGAATCCCTACTATCAAACATGGAATCCAGCTCGCCGTGAGTATTATTGGTAATCACTTCTTTGTGATTTGTATAAGAAGTCGGCTGAATAAGATTATTGGCCATTGGTTTGGCTTAGTATGGTAGTACTGCGATGGGTATCATCTTCTAACGCTACGTAATCCTAACCTAGAAATGGAGGTTAGTCTTTACTATTTTTTTAAACGAAGCGTAGGGTCAGATTTTTGTGAGCAAGGTCTCTCGACTTAGTTTATACGTTAGATGGCTCAAAGTTTTTCCCTTTATGAAGAGGAGAATTCCTCCGCGTAGCGAAAAAGGAAAAGCAGCGGAGTACTCTGTCAGGTTCTCAAAAAAGCCAGCAGTGGTAAGATGTTCATTTTGCGCCTGTTCATTTGGCTTCAAACATGGTTTACAAACTCAACTTCCTCACACATCGACTACGGAACAAAATGAAATATCAAATTGCAATGAAGCGACTATTTATTTCCAACTCTCACTTGAACGAATTACTTCAATTTTTTTGAATAACCTTTTTGGTTTTAGTACAATTACATGCCAATCAGAAACAGATGGGCCAAGCCAATGAAAATAGGGAAGTAAGAGAGGGTCCGGTCCAATCTCCAAACACTGCTGAAATGTTCTCCACCACAGCCTGTCTTACAGACCCAACACATGTACATATTTAAACAACGCTTACTCCTCATATGACGAGTTTACAGGGATACATTCCAAACACAATACGCAATAATTCATAGAATCCATTAACGGACTCGCCATACCTTGCTAGCTGGTAAATAAAAAAGCGAATACATTTTTTGATTTCATAGATAAATAAATAAGCCCGAAAGATCACGAGCGTATAATCGGCTGCTCGGTCACGAACATCATCCTTGGAAATTGCATTGGTCACGTGGCAAACATTCACACTGACTATTACAGTTCATCTCTGTTCCTCTGTGGCTCGGTCAGCAACCATTAAATAGAAAGGGACTCGACCTTCGTCTCTGTGAGCGTGCGCAATCGTCGTTGGATTGATTCTGTGCAAAATGTTCATGCAAGCGCTGTTGGACAGAGATTAACCCTTCCGCAATAACTCTGCCGTGACACTGAGGATGAGAACTTCTTCGTGAAAAGCCTCTTTTTCCAGTGCCAAACGAACAGCATACGAGAGCGAGAGTCAGAGGAGCCAACAAATACTCGCCTGTCCAAACAGAGTCCTAAATTGCGTGAACAACTGCAGGCTCCCGGTGGAGAACGCCGCACCAAGGGTACCCGGTGGAGTGCATATCACTAAGGGTGCCCGGGGGAGTACACATGAACATAGGTACACAACGAGTACGTATTACGAAGGCGCCCGGAAGATTGCTCATCACAAAGGTCACTTGTTGGAGTACACATCACTACGAGCGAGCGCCCGGGTGAATACACATCACTTTTGACGGCCGGTGGCCTACACATCATTAAAAGCGCCCAGTGCAGTACACTTCACAAAAGGTGCCAGGATGAGTAACCAGCACTAAGGTCGCCCGTCGGAGTACATATCAATAAGGCCACCCAGTGGAGTACAATTTTTAAGAGCGCATAGTGGAGTACGCATCGCCAAGAGCGGCCGGCGGACATCATATCACCAAGAGCGCCCGGTGCAGTACTCATCACTAAGGGCGTCAGGTGAAGTACTCATAAAGACGCAACAACGACTCGTGTTGCCTTCTATTAAGATCAATTGTGATTATGTCACCTGTGACCCTGATTGTCTCCGTTCATATAATGAATGATTTCCAATTATTTTTAATCAAACGTCTTGAACCAATTATGAACATCCGCGAACCTTGCCTGATATTATCAGCAAAACAATTGGTCTCATTCGACCACAAAAGAAGAGTAAAGAAAATGTACTTTGTTGTCCTTTTATTCACAATGGTTGCTGATAGAACGGAGCGCTCGTCACAAGAATATAAATCGTATTAGATTTGTCGTCATGTCGACGAATTCCTGTTCTATATCAAGATTATATGATGACAAATAGGAAGCAACGATGATTATACGATTACGAATAGGAAAAACGATGACTATACGATTACGAATAGGAAACAAACAACTATTATACGATTACGAATAGGAAAAAAACGTCGTCGAGCACTGTGACGTCACAGTTCTCATTTGGCCTACAGTAACTGTCTACGAACATTCCTTGTTAAAGTTCTAATCTTAAAGTAAATGTATAATTTCAAACCATATCAAGGAACTGATGTTTAAATAAGAAGAAGTGCGAAAATAAGACGCATTGCACAGCATTACAGAGCTGCCCCTACATTGTGTTTTCAGGCCGCATTGCCATTCTGTGAGTGGGGATATTTGTGAGTATTTCTTGATGGTCTGCTCATCCAGTTCCTGTCCCACTTGTTCTCGCACTTGCTTCGGAGACAGGATATTTCGTGAGCGTCTCATGCAAAGAACTGAACATAGGAGTATCAGGCAAGACAGAAATGAGGAGGATACACGTGGACAATCAAATAAAAATCTTTATTCATGGATAACAGTATGATGTATTTTTTCCTTTTAAATCTATACATAAATGTACACAAAACTAAGCTACGTATTATGACGCAAATGAACATCAAATCAAGTTAGATATCGAGGTAGAAATCCATCGCAACTTGTAATTGTCATAAATAGGACCGTGTATGAATTGTGGCGATCATCTGAATGAATTAATAAATGAATGTACGAATGAATAAATGAATGAAAATACACATAAGCGGTGTGGAATTCTATGGTTACCCTTACACAATACATACATGTACGGAATGTATCTGGAATACATGTGATGATTAGTTGAGACCAACAATGGGACCGTGTGTGAACGGTAAGGTACATCTTACTAATATAGCTTAGGGTAACAGCAGCGTTCATTACGTCATGCAACTAAATATATGAAACCGAATATGAACGGTAGCTCACATCTAACTCTTCTAGCTGAACATAAGCACAAACCCCTCCGGAACATATCACGCGCAGAAGAGATGGTAAGTAAATACAAATCTTCATTCATACATAAAAACAGTGTGGTATTCTATGAAATCTTACACCTATACATAAATGAACACAAATCTGAAGTACTTATAATGATACAACATGAACATCAAATCATATTAAATATCCCAATTAATTTTATCACACTGCGTAATTTAGATATAGAAGGACCGTGTGTGAACGGTAGCGAGCATAAAATAATCATACACGCACGGTATGATATTATTTTTAAGTCCTAAAACTACACATAAATATAAATATACATAAAATCTGAATTTCGTATATTTATATGTCAACACCATCAAATCAGATTTAGTAACCCTTATAGGGTTAATTTTAAACATGTAATAGAGAAAATGGGATCGAGTATGCACGGTAATATGCATATTAATTAATGAGTTGAAATGAGGGCCGTGTGAGGGTCAGGAACATGCTCGGCAAAATGGCACAGTGATAACATTTAACATTCAAATACCAGGAATACCAGGAAACTTAGGATTGCAAGGAATACCAGGAAACTTAGGATTGCACGGAATACTGGGTCTACAAGGACTATCAGGCATACTAGGACTACACAAATGCCGAGAACCCTAGGACTACACAGAATACCACGAATATATGGGCTACTAGAAATGCCAGGAATACTAGGACTGCAAGGAATACCAGGAAACTTAGGATTGCAAGGAATACAGGGTCTACAAGGACTATCAGGCATCTTAGGATTATACAAATGCCGAAAACACTAGGACTACACCCTTTTTGAGGTTTGGTTACATAATAATAAAACAATTGTAGGAAGACGGTACACAAAATGCATAAAATATATTTCAAAAGAGTTTGATTACCACCATAAAATCCCCTCGTGATGGTTTCGAATTATTTTTCGCACTTGTAAATGCATTTAAAACTAAAGTGTTCATGATTAAGAAACCCTGCGAATCCTCGTCTGCAAAGGGCAATCGAATAACTGTTAATTCGGTGAACAACATTAGCCAATCAATTGTAGTTTTACTGTCATGCTGACGTTGTGATCGTTTCTGTTTCGCAGAATTTAGCCCGTCCAGTGATGAAGTAGGACATGTCTCCACCGAAGCTCAGGTAACTGATGGACAGTATTTTCCCAGTGTCATTCTCGTTACCATTAGCTCCTTCACTAGACGGCTTATATGCTGTCCAATGGTATTCAATGGTATATACACCGTTACAGATACGAAGTAAATTTCCACTTTACAGGTACAGCAGCGGTCGTAAACACGACATACATCATGCCGATATTTAAAGATATCGAATTTATCTATAAATGTATTAGCCGAGTCCAGAAATTGATCGTTGCAATACCTATACTAATTCCCAAACACACGGGGTCCATGGGATTCCCGAAATGACGATGGTTTATAGTGGAAATGTCTTGGTTTGCTCGTCTTTATAACATCGGCTGTCGAGTAATTTACCTCGCATAACGCTGAACATGAGTCAGTCATTCATTATATTACTTCAACAATATCATTAATTTCTTACCTTAGGTAACTCAGTCGTCATTTATGATTTGCAGAAATGTTGTTGGCCTAAGTATTGATCCTTCATGACTGGAATGATCTGAACGAGACAATAAGCGAAGGACTTAATCAAGACATCCGGTCACTTAATCAAGACATCTAATAAATACATTCTATCAGTGGCTAATTAACAATAATAGTAACATAGATAATTTCAAAAGACTAGCGAATACTCGACATCCCAACTTCGAACACGTGAAACAAATTTTATTAAGCTGCTCTAATTCAGTTAGCAAAAGAGTTACTGGCGCATCTCATATGCGAATTGTACCCTACGGTATTATTCGTAATGGTCGTCATTTTCATTTTCAGTTGTTTTCAGTTCACTCGCAGTATGATGCCCAGGAACATAAATTCATTTTATTGCATTTCTTTCCGCTATCCAGTCACATTTCCTGTTCGAATGAACTAAAGGTACATTATCAGCTCAAACCATGTGAGCAAATACCCTTTAAATGGAGCTCTATCAGATATTTTCAATATGGTATTAAAACTTAAAATCGGATTGCAGTCACCACTCTGAGTACGGGCGCCCGTACTCATTTCAACACATGACAACGTATCTTTCCGGCTTCCATCGACAACGGTGGCTGCAAGCGCACCCCGTAACCCGAAGTGTGATATCAAACTATACAGAACAAGCTGAAAATGACAAAATACAACGAAGGTTTGTAAGCTGATCATTGCTACCGTAATGGTGCCTGCACACGAACGTTCGTCTAAGACCTTCCTTCAATGCAGCAGTCAGGCTTAAATAAACTGGAGTTTGTACTGATGAAAGAAAAATGCAGGAAAGGATTTAAAATGTCAGAATACTCAGATGATGCGTACCAAGTCTTCGTCAGCATGAGCTTACTCAGATGATACGTACCAAGTCTTCGTCAGCATAAGCTTACTCAGATGATACGTACCAAGTCTTCGTCAGTGTGAGCTTTCTGAAGACAGCGTTTCCTACTTAGATGAATTTAATATTAACTTATAACTAAGGTTGAGGAGTTAGGACCAGCCGATGGACATTGTTGGAGGACATCCTCTGCTCTCCACTTTTCAATATGGCGAGACAGATGAAAGGGACCATTAATTTCAAGAAAAATAAGCAAAGTAAGTCTGATCACCGACGTTTACTTTATCATGACTATTTACTGTTTCAACCAACATTTACTAAAAAAACTTGTGAGCAAAAAATGTCCGACATGAGGTTGTCTATTACATTACTCACATTTTTTTGGCGTACGATGACACCAATTTGAAACTAACTGCATAGTTAGCAGGACATGTTAGCATATGCACACGGAAAAAAATTCAATGAGTCACGTACTATACTGGAGAAAACTGTAAGGAATTCACTTCACGACGACTCAGTATGTATACACGAACGTGCTGATATGTGTGTTCAATATGTCTTCATACATGTTTTATGTATAACTACCAGTTTTTGATGTCAATGGCGTAATCACATACATGACACCATGCGGTACGATTGATGAAGAATGTATGACAGCCGAACAACTTGGTTTCTAGATCTAACCGTCTTGTTGGCGTTGTGCCCATAGAAATAAATCAAAAGAAGGGAGCTGTAAATAGAAGGCTGCTCAGAAGGAGTTCAAATTATTGTATACATTTTATCTAAAAAGTTATAGACAATGTCAATCGCTGAATTACACCCTCATCTAGACTACCCAACAACACTTCAAAATTATGTAAAATGAACTGCAATTGCAAATAATTACAACAATTGGTATGGGGATCAAAAACTTCTGATCAATGCGTGACAAGTAATCTGAATCTCGTTAAACAATTCTGACAGTAAACATGGAAGGACCTAAAAGATGACAGAATCCAATATTATAAACCTAAGTAGTTCAACGGCATTGCGTGTATTTTTTAACCACTGTCCAAATTACTAATTGCTTTGTACACTGAAGGGTTGTGGTTAAATAAAATATTACAAGTGGTGCTACTGATTCAAATGCTGGACTTGCACACATCCATGTTCGGCAGCTGCTTAATATAAACCGATTCTAAAACATTTCGGAGTGGAACATCGTTGGCTTTATTAAGAACGACGGACTTCTCGATTGAAATAGCATGTTTATGCTCTACAGCGTACTTCACTTTAGGGCTCTTCTGGTTACGAGTCTTGATGTCGTACTGGTGTACCAACCAGCGCATTGATTCTTGATTGAATTGATTGAAAAACATATTTCTTATATCATGATTTGGCATATTACCTTGATGGTAATATGCCAAAAATGTAAACACCGGATATTCCTGTCAAAAAAGTAAATTCGAAACAGTGTTGTGTTTAAATAATATTTTCAGCCCTACGTGTCGTGCTCTTGAATTTGACGTGCAATCTTTGCATGCAACCAATTACACATCAGATGACAGGTACCTATACTAGGATAAAAATCAATTGCTCATTTAACTTTTGATCATCTCCGTTTAAACGTTGTCGTTTATGGATATCATTTTGTTTCGACTCTTGTCTAAATTTGAGCATTTTATTTTATCACCCGTAAAATTAATTTGAGGTGACGAATAAGCAACGAAATGATATCTAATCGCAACTGAACTTTGCTTTATGAATGCCTAATTATTCCAAATACAACTCGTTTACAACCGAACAAATTCAGAATAATCCAACCCCTTCTGAAGAAATCAAGTATCATTGAGCAGATATACAAGTAACATCGTTACATGGAATGTATGCATATACAGTTAGAAAGAATGCTTCAAAGGGCAATACGATCAAAATACTATTTGAGAAATTAGAAGGATTGGGAGTCGCCATGAGGATAGACTAATCTTATTAGTTTCTGCTAAAAGATATGTGGAAAAATAACGACCTTGTTATTTATATTTTTTGTATCCAAAACTTTAAATCAAACCATATTTGGCGTGGCACTTGGAAACGCTACTGATGATACTGCGCTGCTTGGTTCACAAATTTGCCAACAATAGTTTGGATTCCTCAAAAATATATTGACTAAATACGATTTTTCCAGTTACCAGTGCCCGTTGAAATTTTCTGCTAGTGTTCTTAGGAATTTTGAAGTTTTTAAACATGGGAAAATAACTTTGCTGATACAAATAATTACCACACGCACTGTGAGCAGGAAGTAAAATCTTTCAAAGAAACAACACTTATAAATATGACAATCAGTAGCAGAATAGAAAGGCCAGAGGTATCGCACAAGCATCACGAAAGAAAACTGTTCATGATTGAAGAGGAGCAGTAGGCAAATCTCGACTATTGTTTATGAATCATTCGAAAAATGTGTATTATGGGCGTAGTCTACAGCGGCCGGGCCCCATAATGAGAGATTGTGATCCTTCATTTCAACCCCGCCCTTGGTCAAAAGCAATGCTGCAAGCGAAGTAATGTAATATAAGTATATATAATATAAACAGAGGAAATTAAATGTTTTATGCAATGGTCATGATAAGATCTAAGTATCCTACACGCACTCAATGCTTTACTAGATTAGAGTGAGCAATAACAATGACCTTGTATATCAGGATCATTATTGGAATCATCAAAGCAGTGTTCAATTCAAACGAAGAGTACTTTTTTTTGGAAGCAATAGAGCTTTGAATAAACATAATTTTCAATTCATTAGAGACCGGCCTAAATCGAAAAATGATTGACCACCGTTTTCATGTAATTTACGTAACACTAAACAGTGTTGAAGCAGTCGATTTAAGATGACATGTGCGTTCAAAATCAAGGTCCGTAGGTTTGGGTATCATGCTCCGTACAGGGATGAGTATTATGCTCTGTATAGGGATGAGTATTACGCTCCGTATAGGGATAAGTATTGCGCTCCGTATAAGGATGAGTATTACGCTCCGTATAGGGATGAGTATTGCGCTCCGTATAGGGATGAGTATTACGCTCCGTATATGGATGAGTATTGCGCTCCGTATTCGGATGAGTATTACGCTCCGTATAGAAATGAGTATTACGCTCCATTTGGATGAGTATTGCGCTCCGTATAGGGATGAGAATTACGCTCCGTATAGAGATGAGTATTGCGCTTCGTATAGGGATGAGTATTGCGCTCCGTAGAGATATGAGTAATGCGCTTTGTATAGGGATGAGTATTATGTCCCGTATAGGGATGAGTATTACGCTCCGTTGGGACGAGTATTACGCTCCGTACAAGAATGAGTATTACGCTCCGTTGGGATGAGTATTGCTCTCCGTTGGGATGAGTATTACGCTCCGTATAGGGATGAGTATTACGCTCCGTTGGGATGAGTATTGCGGTCAGTTGGGATGAGTATTACGCTCCGTTGGGATGAGTATTTTGCTCCGTGTAGGGATGAGTATTACGCTCCGTATAGGGATGAGAATTGCGTTCCGTATACAGATGAGTATTACGCTCCGTTTAGGGATGAGTATTGCTTACCGTACATGGATGAGTATTGCGCTCCGTATAGGGATGATTATTACGCTCCTTACAGGGATGAGTATTGCGCTCCTTATAGGGATGAGTATTACGCTCTGTATAGGGAGGATTATTTCTCTCCGTATAATGATGAATATTGCGCTCCGTATAAGGATGAGTATTGCGCTCCGTATAAGGATGAGTATTGTGTTCCGTATAGGGATGAGAATTACGCTCCGTATAGGGTTGAGTATTGCGCTTCGTATTAGGACGAGTATTTCGCTCCGTAGAGAGATGAGTATTACGCTCCGTATACGGATGAGTATTTCGCTCCGCACAGGGATGAGTATTGCGCGCCGTATATGGATGAGTATTGCGCTCCGTATAGGGATAAGTATTACGCTTCGTATAGGGATAAGTATTGCGCTCCGTATATAGATGAGTATTGCGCTCCGTATAGGGGTGAGTAATACGCTCCGTATAGGAATCAGTTTTGCGCTCCGTATAAGGATGAGTATTACGCTCCGTATAGGAATGGCTATTGCGCTCCGTATAGGAATATGTATTACGCTCCGTATAAGGATGAGTATTACGCTCCGTATAGGGCTGAGTACTACGCTTTGTATATGGATGAGTATTACGCTCCGTATATGGATGAGTATTGCGCTCCGTATAGAGATTACTATTGCGCTCCGTATAGGGATGAGTATTGCGCTCCGTATAGGGATGAGTACTGCGCTCCGTATAGGGATGAGTATCACGCTCCGAATCGGGATGCGTATTACGCTCCGTTGGGATGAGTATTACTCTCCTTGTATGGTTGAATATTACGCTCCGTTGGGTTGTGTATAACGCTCCGTATAGGATGAGTAGTAAGCTCCGTATAGGGAAAAGTATTACGCTATGTATTGGGATGAGTATCACGCTCCGTATAGGATTGAGTATTACGCTCCGTATGCGGATGAGTATTACTCTCTGTATAGGGATGAGTATTACGCTCCGTATGGGGATGAGTATTGAGCTCCGTATAGGGATGAGTATTGCGCTCCGTATAGGGATGAGTATTGCGCTCCGTTTAGGGACGAGTACTACGCTCCGTATAGGGATGAGTATTGCGCTCCGTATAGGGATGAGTATTGCGCTCCGTATAGGGATGAGTATTACGCACCGTATAGGGATGAGTATTGCGCTCCGTATAGGGATGAGTATTGCGCTCCGTATAGGGATGAGAATTGCGCTCCGTGAAGGATGAGTATTGCGCTCCGTTTAGGGACGTGTTCTACGCTCCGTATAGGGAGGAGTATTGCGCTCCGTATAGGGATGAGTATTACGCTCCGTGTAGGGATGAGTATTACGCTCCGGATAGGGATGAGTATTGCGCTCCGTAAAGGGATGAGTATTACGCTCCGTATAGGGTTGAGTATTACGCTCCGCATGCGGCTGAGTATTACGCTCTGTATAGGGATGAGCAGTACGCTCCTTCTAGGGATGAGTATTCCGCTCCGTATAGGAATGAGTATTGCGCTCCGTATAAGGATGAGTATTATGTCCCGTATAAGGATGAGTATTACCCAAGGTTAGGATGAATATTACGCTCCGTATAGGGATGAGTATTACGATATGTAGGGAAGAGTATTACGCTCCGTTGGGATAAGTATTACGGTCCGTATAGGAATGATTATTACGCTCCGAATAGGGATGAATAATACGCTCCGTTGGGAAGAATTTTACGCTCCGTATAGGAATGTGTATTACGCTCCGTTTGGATGAGTATTACGCTCCGTATAGGAAGCAGTATTACGCTCCGTTTGGATGAGTATTACGCTCCGTATACTGATGAGTATTACGCTCCGTATAGAGATGAATATCACGCTCTGTATAGGGTTGAGTATTACGCTCCGTATATAGATGAGTATTGCGCTTTGTATAGAGATGAGTATTGCGCTCCGTATAGAAATGAGTAATGCGCTTTGTATAGGGATGAGTATTATGTCCCGTATAGGGATGAGTATTACGCTCCGTATAGAGATGAGTATTACGCTCCGTATACGGATGAGTATTTCGCTCCGCACATGCATGAGTATAGCGCTCCGTATATGGATGAGTATTGCGCTCCGTATAGGGATAAGTATTACGCTTCGTATAGGGATAAGTATTGCGCTCCGCATAGGGATGAGTGTTGCGCTCCGTATATAGATGAGTATTGCGCTCCGTATAGGGATGAGTAATACGCTCCGTATAGGAATGAGTTTTGCGCTCCGTATAAGGATGAGTATTACGCTCCGTATAGGAATGGCTATTGCGCTCCGTATAGGAATGAGTATTACGCTCCGTATAAGGATGAGTATTACGCTCCGTATAAGGCTGAGTACTACGCTTTGTATATGGATGAGTATTACGCTCCGTATATGGATGAGTATTGCGCTCCGTATAGAGATTACTATTGCGCTCCGTATAGGGATGAGTATTGCGCTCCGTGTAGGGATGAGTACTGCGCTCCGTATAGGGATGAGTATCATGCTCCGAATCGGGATGCGTATTACGCTCCGTTGGGATGAGTATTTCTCTCCGTGTATGGTTGAATATTACGCTCCTTTGTGATGAGTATTAAGCTCCGTACAGGGATGAGTGTTACGCTCCGTTGGGTTGTGTATAACGCTCCGTATAGGATGAGTAGTAAGCTCCGTATAGGGAAAAGTATTACGCTATGTATTGGGATGAGTATCACGCTCCGTATAGGATTGAGTATTACGCTCCGTAAGCGGATGAGTATTACGCTCTGTATAGGGATGAGTATTACGCTCCGTATAGGGATGAGTATTGCGCTCCGGATAGGGATGAGTATTGCGCTCCGAATAGGGATGAGTATTACGTTATGTTGGGATGAGCATTGCGCTTCGTTTAGAGATGAATATCACGCTCCGTATAGGGTTGAGTATTACGCTCCGTTGGGATGAGTATTACGCTCCGAACAGGGATGAGTATTACGCTCCGTTAGGATAAGTATTACGCTCCGTATTGGGATGAGTATTTCGCTCCGTATAGGGATGAGTATTGCGCTCCGTATAGGGATGAGTATTACGCTCCGTATTGGAGGCGTATTGCGCTCCGTATAGGGATGAGTATTGCGCTCCGAATAGGGATGAGTATTACGTTATGTTGGGATGAGCATTGCGCTTCGTTTAGAGATGAATATCACGCTCCGTATAGGGTTGAGTATTACGCTCCGTTGGGATGAGTATTACGCTCCGAACAGGGATGAGTATTACGCTCCGTTAGGATAAGTATTACGCTCCGTATTGGGATGAGTATTTCGCTCCGTATAGGGATGAGTATTGCGCTCCGTATAGGGATGAGTATTACGCTCCGTATTGGAGGCGTATTGCGCTCCGTATAGGGATGAGTATTGCGCTCTGTATGGGGATGAGTATTACGCTCCGTATAGAAATGTTTATTGCACTTCGTATAGGGATAAGTATTGCGCTCCGTATAAGGATGAGTATCGCGCTCCGTATAGAGATGATCATTACGCTCCGTATATGGATGAGTTTTGCGCTTCGAATAGATATGAGTATTGCGCTCCGTATACGGATGATCATTACGCTCCGAAAAGGACTGAGTATTGCGCTCCGTATAGGGATGAGTATTACGCTCCGTTTACGGATGAGTATTGCGCTCCGCATAGGGATGAGTTATGCTCTCCGAATATGGATGAGTATTGCGCTCCGTATAGGGCTGAGTAATACGCTCCGTATAGGGATGAGTATTGTGCTCCGTGTAGGGATGAGTATTACGCTCCGTATAGGGATGAGTATTGCGCTCCGTATAGCGATGAGTATTGCGCTCCGTATAGGGATGAGTATTACGCTCCATTGGGATGAGTATTACGCTCCGTACGGAGATGAGTATTACGCTCTGTTGATATGAGAATAACACTCCGTATAGGATGAGTAGTACGCTCCGTATAGGGAAGAGTATCACGCTCCGTATAGGGAT
>SDVV010018248.1:0-13801 GCA_016164225.1 Gammarus roeselii
TCAATCCATGCCTGTCTCACTCTGAAAGAACTGTTTCAATCCATGCCTCTGTCTCACTCTGCAAGAAGTGTTTCAATCCATGCCTCTGTCTCACTCTGAAAGAACTGTTTCAATCCATGCCTCTGTCTCACTCTGAAAGCACTGTTTCAATCCATGCCTCTGTCTCACTCTGAAAGAACTGTTTCAATCCATGCCTCTGTCTCACTCTGCAAGAAGTGTTTCAATCCATGCCTCTGTCTCACTCTGCAAGAAGTGTTTCAATCCATGCCTCTGTCTCACACTGAAAGAACTGTTTCAATCCATGCCTCTGTCTCACTCTGAAAGAACTGTTTCAATCCATGCCTCTGTCTCACTCTGAAAGAACTGTTTCAATCCATTCCTCTGTCTCACTCTGAAAGAACTGTTTCAATCCATGCCTCTGTCTCACTCTGAAAGAACTGTTTCAATCCATGCCTCTGTCTCACTCTGGAAGAACTCTTTCAATCCATGCCTCTGTCTCACTCTGAAAGAACTGTTTCAATCCATGCCTCTGTCTCACTCTGAAAGAACTGTTTCAATCCTTGCCTCTGTTTCACTCTGAAAGAACTGTTTCAATCCATGCCTCTATCTCACTCTGAAAGAACTGTTTCAATCCATGCCTCTGTCTCACTTTGAAAGAACTGTTTCAATCCATGCCTCTGTCTCACTCTGAAAGAACTGTTTCAATCCATGCCTCTGTCTCACTCTGAAAGAACTGTTTCAATCCATGCCTCTGTCTCACTCTGAAAGAACTGTATCAATCCATGCCTCTGGGTCACTCTGAGAGGATGCTCTCTCCCACCGTGTGGAGTATTCGAGTAGTGAACGAGTTGTTGTCGAGACCAGACCTGCTGGAAGATGTGTATGCAAACTTTAAAACAATGTATATGTGTAATATGTTTTTCCTGCTCCACGGCCTTATTTGCCATTGTGATAATATTTGACGGCGTTCTCTAGTGCACCGTTTTCAAAGGCTTCCTAGTCAATGTACTAACAAGATCACATTGTTTGCTTCAAGTTCAATCGAACAAAATTGATTGAAGGCGGCTCTAATCTTGTTTGGAAACTGGATGGATAACAAAATTGTTAGTAGTTGTTTTATCTGACACTCTGTAATCGTTTGAACTAACACTACAATGAGAGTTTCCATTCCAGTGTGGGATTATTTCCAACAGCAACGTTAGGTGGTTGTAAATGGCAGTTGCGGGACATTTTATTAACTAATATCATACCGTCGAGTCGTTTTATTAACAGCGGATAGCAATAGGGCTTCAACTTAACATGAATGAATCATTATTATTAAAATAATAATAACGGAATTTATTTCTTCGACAGCTTCCTATTTTGGCCACTAAGTCCTCAATGCTTAGTTTACATCTACAGATTTTGTGTTAAATAAGTTCAACAACATCGGAAGTTAGTCTTCAGGGGCTATGATGAACGAAGCCACCATTGTTATGCTGGAGTCTAAAATATTAATTTTGGATCTATTTGAACCAGCTTCCCAGGGCCACACTCAGTGCAGCATTTGTGTTACGTCATCGTTCAAGATGCACAGCTTGTGAATTATTAACCCATGGTGAAATTGATCGATCATGGTGTCACCTTTATTCGCAGTTCCTGGCCGCCCGACGACCGAGGGGGACCAGCTGACGGTGGTGAATCTGGACCTGCTGGAGGATGACGTCATAGCGGAGGGCGTCGAGGGGGGTGTGCAGAATGAGTTTGATGAAGTGGGTAAGACTTGGGGGATGGGAGGGGTGTGGTTAGTTCGAAACTTAGTGCTTGTGTTGTTGGGGGAGAACAATGTTCTACAGTAGAAAGAGAAGAGGAGGTGAGGAGGGAGAAACCTGATGAGGAATAAAGAGGGGGTTGTAGGAGTGGAACGCTGTTTTTTTTTCTTGAAATTAATGGTCCAATGTAATGCTTGCATCTGTCTAGACATATTAAACAGTAGAGAGTAGAGGATGTCCTCCAACAATGTCCGTCGGTTGGTCCATACTCTTCAACCCTAGTTTTAAGTTAATATTAAATTTACCTAGGTAGATAATATTGCGTGCAGAACAGCTCACGCTGACGAAGACTTGGTACGTATCATCTGTGTATTCTAATATTTCTGTTATTTTGTCAACATGTCATTATACCTAAATGAATTTTAAATCCTTAAATCCTATGTTCTACACCATAATCAGAAATGAAGTGCTGATGTTAAAGGGGCCTTACGATATTCTACAGAGAAAAAAGGGGAGGAGGGAGTGAATGAAAAGGATAATTACATGCTGAATTGTTATGAAATGCAACTGTATTAGAATCATGGTTACGGTCTTGTGAATCAGAGACGGAATTGTCTGCTTCTCGGTACCTGCTTGACGATGATAATTTCCTAGAAGTTGGTTCATTGTCAGCTGAAGCAGGTAAATTTTAAAATACAAGGATTTAAATACGATAAAGGACGCCATCGACTGTAGATCGAGCAGTGCATTATGTTGATGTAAATAGGTTAAATAGTCGAGCGTTCAAAGTAATAATTAAATAATTTGTTGACAGGCCTGTATTATTACAGGTAGAGCAGGACGGTGTTTTAACCTTGCACCAATCAATGGTATTCGAATTGAACTAATCAAATATCTCTCCCTTAGATCGCGGACTAGGAGATGATCCAACCAGCGGCGACCAGGGTCCTCTGCCGGCACACCGCGCAAACAGTCAGTTGGGGGAATTGCCACTGGGATGGGACTGTTCTGCGCGGAGCCTAAGAAGAATAGCGGATTTGACTGTTCTATTCTCTGGTCTTACTCAGTACAGTTTCTCAAAAAGATTAGAGTGGTACAGTTTACTAGTAGTCTGAATCGATGTCCTTAGCGAACCGAAGATTTCACAAGTGCCACAGGAGCAGCAGTAGTTCCTAATGTCCTCAAGAGCTCTTGACCAGTGAAAACTACAAAGACAGCTGTTTCTTGTCCCTCCGATTAACATTTGAGTATCACAAGAGCATCCCTGGTAAATCAGTTGTTTCTCAACTTTGTCGGTCCTGAACAGAAAGTTTTACCCTAATTTAGCATCCGTAGGCAGTTCCTAACTGTATATTCTTGAGGTACTTTGCTCCCTGTTCTATCCCTATTTTACTTGTGGACATAAAGCACCCTTCTCTATCCCTAATCAACTAAAATGTGTACCTCGATCCCTCTCTAATCACGAGTCCAATATTGAACCTTAACTTTTGTCTATTGCTGTTCTACTTGTGTGGCTCGATCCTCATTCTACTGATGAGCCTCACTCATTGGTCTATCTCTGATCTACTCATGTATCTTGATACTAGTTGCTCGATCCCCATTCTACTGATGAGCCTCACTCATTGGTCTATCTCTGATCTACTCATGTATCTTGATACTAGTTGCTCGATCCCCATTCTACTGATGAGCCTCACTCATTGGTCTATCTCTGATCTACTCATGTATCTTGATACTAGTTGCTCGATCCCCATTCTACTGATGAGCCTCACTCATTGGTCTATCTCTGATCTACTCATGTATCTTGATACTAGTTGCTCGATCCCCATTCTACTGATGAGCCTCACTCATTGGTCTATCTCTGATCTACTCATGTATCTTGATACTAGTTGCTCGATCCCCATTCTACTGATGAGCCTCACTCATTGGTCTATCTCTGATCTACTCATGTATCTTGATACTAGTTGCTCGATCCCCATTCTACTGATGAGCCTCACTCATTGGTCTATCTATGATCTACTCATGTATCTTGATACTAGTTGCTCGATCCCCATTCTACTGATGAGCCTCACACATTGGTCTATCTCTGATCTACTCATGTATCTTGAAACTATTGGTCTCAAACATTTATCTTTTCCTGTTCTTCTCACGAACCCCTATTGATCTCGAACTTTGACCTATCCCTGTTCTTCATGTGTACATCGATCCCTGTCTACTACTAAACCTCAGAAAATTGTTCTATCCCTGTTCTCTTCGTGTACATCGATCTTCGTCTACTACTAAACCTCAAAAAATTTATCTATCCCTGTTCTTCTCGTGTACATCAATCCATGTCTAATACTAAACCTCAAACTTTGATCTATCCCTGTTCTTCTCGTGTACATCGATCCATGTCTACTACTAAACCTCAAACTTTGATCTATCCCTGTTCTCCTCGTGTACATCGATCCATGTCTACTACTAAACCTCAAACTTTGATCTATCCCTGTTCTTCTCGTGTACATCGATCCATGTCTACTACTGAACCTCAAACTTTGATCTATCCCTGTTCTCCTCGTGTACCTCGATTCTTGCTCCATACCTGGCCTCCTGATCCCCTGATCTCCCCTTCTTTCCAGGGCAGCTGTCCCTGATCAACCAGGGCGTGTACGTGCCTGACGCGCGCTTCAACGCGTTCGTGGACGGCGTGATGGTGAACATGGTGGCCGAGATGAGGAGGAGGAGGATGGACCCGCTCTACTTCAGAGTGCACAAGGGTGGACGGGTGCAGTGAGTGCTGGGCGGGGTTTAGGAGCTGTGAGTGAGAGAAGCAGTGAATACGAAGGGGCGGTGACACGAAGAGAGCAGTGAGGGCGTAGGAGTACGTGCGAGAGGAGGCGCAGTGAGTGCGAGGGTAGAATGAGCATAGGGCGAAGTAAGTCCGGGGAGGGGCAGTACGTTCAGAAGGAGGGGCAACGAGTGGGGGATCGTGCAGTGCAGTGAGAGGACGTGAGGAGCTAGATGTTGATGAACTAGAGAGAAAGAATGAGTGTCTAAGCGGAGACGCTGCAGCCCTTAGCGGAGGGAGCACCATGGAGTCGGAGAGTGGTAGGCTGTACCGGTTAGAGCTCAGAGTCTGAGTGTGGATGGTAAACAAATGTGAAGTTATTGGATGTGAGTAGTAGGTAGTGAGTGAGTAAGGGGTAGTGTGTGGGCAACAGGTAGTGTGTGGGTGAGATGCCGTTACCCGACAGGTGCAGTCACCCGACAGGTGCAGTCACCCGACAGGTGCAGTCACCCGACAGGTGCAGTTTGTTGATAGGGGCAGTCACCCGACAGGTGCAGTTTGTTGATGAGGGCAGTCACCCGACAGGTGCAGTTTGTTGATAGGGGCAGTCACCCGACAGGGGCAGTCACCCGACAGGTGCAGTTTGTTGATAGGGGCAGTGACTTTTTGTTGTTGCTTTGTCCTAGCTTCTGCTGCGGTGGAGGAGGCAAGGCCGGCGCCCTACTCGAAAGACCGGATACCCACCGTCATGTGCATGTTTAGAATGTTACGACCGGTGCAGGCCCATCTGTTGGCCCTACTCTCACAATGAAGTTGATGCTATTTTTCGGGAGCTCCCACTGGTCACGCACCCAAATGATATCATGTTTAAGCCTGCCGTGTGCAATCGCTCGGCATGACATCATGACGTGCTTGACTGTATCGGGCGCGCCCCAACACCGGAAGCACAGCTGATCGAAGGAACGTTCCTTAGACTATGTTGGTGTGACTGGACGGCACTAGGATGCTCGCATATCGGGACCGACATGTGAACTCTGTCACCCCTGAGCAAACCCAACTCCTCCATGTCCTCTCTGGCGAGTGACTCTGTAGGAGCGTGTTGGCTCTATGACTAACCAGAGCAAAAGCTGTGAAGTGGGGTGTATCTATCTATTTTTGCCTATACGTGCTCTCTCTAGGTTGGGAATGGTTCTGTAACGGAAGTCGAAGAGTGCCTGTTCTATCTATCGGTCAAACCGATTGTGCACTCTCCAATTCTGGCTTAGAGAAAATGGTCATTGGATCTGCATGATTTGTAAAATCCTTCATTATTTACCCACCTCTATCCCCAACCTCTACTACAGGCACGTCCCCACTCGCCGCCGCACTGGGAAGAATAAAGACAGCGATTCCGCAAGGGAGGGAAGGCAGCAAGATGAGTGAGTCTCGTGGCCACGTAAACTGGTACTCACCATCTGTTGAGTCTCGCTACTTCTGGCGAGTCTCGTCACGGTATGCTGTCTCGTCACGATTAAGTGAGACTCGGTACGGTAGAATGAAAATGAGACTCGTTACAGTTAAATGAGACTCGCCAGAGCAAAATGAGGCGCCCCACGGTAATTAGGCTTGTCACGCCTCAATAAAAAGTTGGGCTTAACAATCCTATGATTAAACAACCTTACACTAGTTTGTACAGCCTCATTTAACCAGCGGCCTCACATGCAGGAGGGGAGAGTTGCACAAGAAAGGAAGAGAAAGCGGGTAGTACGATTTAGGCTTTCTGTTGTACTTGATGTGACCACCCGCCGATTGTTTCGTCTTATCTCCTTCAATCAACACTTAGTTCACTTTGCATGCTGTATTATACTCTGTGTATCAGAGGTCTCGCTGTTTTCGTCGATAGAAGCAAGGCAATTGCAATCGAGATTTTAGTTTTCTATTACAAAGGTAGTGCCGCTGCGTTCGTCGATGGAAACATGGTTATTACTATCTATAATTTATTTTCCTCATAAAATCATAAGTGTCACTGTGTACGACTATATATTGCTAACCTTTCATTATTTTCCTCTTATTGTTGAGGGCCTTTCCATATTAGATTCCAGGAGTTAACATGCTTCCTCTTCCCCCTCTGATCCCCCGTTTGTTCCCAGGCCGGAGCCAGCGAGGGAGGCTATCGGTGGGGGTGTGATCAATGGCCTCACCAAGATCAAGAGGTTCGGCAACGGCGAGGTGCAGGTCGCCGGTAACTCTACTCTCGTGAGTGGCCTCTGGAAGTGGGGCTAAGGATAGCTTGCTGAGAGTGATTTGGTGTGGACTGTGAAGGGCTGGTTGAGATTTAAATTTTTTTCTGAAGTACAGGGCTTGAAATACAAAATTACTGTTATTGGATTGAAGAATATCTTGCAAAGGATCAATGATAACATGTTAGGGGCCGGTATATGGTCCTTCTTTAATAATAAATCTGGAATAGATAAAGGATTGATTCGTTGTATGGATTTTAAATACCTTGCAATAGGCAAAGCATGGCATGTTACACACTAAGAATGGTTCAGAACATAGAATTATGTTAGAAAAACCGACCCAAAACATCGTGGGTCACTGAAAAGAATAATTTATGACTTCATCTTTGGAAAAACTTATGCAGACCGTTACCAAGACTCGAATGCGCGTCGCACGGATGCGCGCCCAGGACCCTTTCATTCGGCCAAACAAACACAACAAAAGCAGTGGTTCAAGCTTTCGTGTACATGGTTTGGTTTCAGTTAACTAGCACGATTTCCTCTGCTATCGCAGAATTATAGCCCAGTAACAGTACCTCAGTTGTCAGGATTCTAAAGTCATTGTATGTATGCATCAATCACTCTCCTTCATCCACAAATAGTCTCTCAGTCGATGTCTAACAATTGTGTACATTTCCTTCAATAATTTTAGTTACACTAATCTGTGGTTTATCTAAAGCGTTATCCTCTATGCCTGTAAATTTGGACACCTCAATTTCTTCATCTGGGCTCAACGTTTCATTTCCTGCAAGTTTTTATGTATAAAACATATTTTCAGCAATGATTGATGTTGTAAATAATTCCTCTAAAAATGTTTTCAGTAAATAAAACGTCCATATGAGTCCTGAACAGTTGAGCTTAATTTGCGTTTTATAGGCCGTTTTGCCTATTTTTTTCAGGGCTTCGCAAATTGTTGTTGGCTTGGTCTGGTGATGATGAACTCATTTGAGAACATCGTAATTTAGTTTGAACTTCGCAATATCACCCCTACTGATAACGCCCCAATAACTCGATTCAGCCTGTTGCACTAAAATCTCCTCCAACTCACATTCTCTCCACTTATCTGTTGACTCCCCACCATCCCACTTAGGTGACTCCGTTCCATCCCACTTAGGTGACTCTCATCTATCCCCTTTAGGTGATTCCATGCTTCCATCATTATGGTATCTGAGGTCATCCTCAACTTTCTTTATTACTCCGCTTCAGACAACACCCTCGACTCCCTTCACTCCCTGTTAGACGACGCTCTCAACTCCCTTCACGTTCTGTTAGACGACACCATCTGCTCCTTTCCTAAATCCACCGTCAGACGGCACCCGCAACTCCCATCTTCACCCCCGTCAGACGACACTCATGACTCCCTTTTTCACCACTCTTAAAATTCTTTCCTCATGCTCCTCAGATGACATCCTCAGTCAGACAACATTCTCAACTTCCTTGACACCCCTCCCAGACGACACCCGTAAGTCCCTTCCTCACCTTCCATCAGATGGCACCAGCAACTTCTTTCTTCTCCCGTCGTCAAATCGCCCTCGACCTCTTTTTCCCATCATCCTCAGGTGACTCCTCGACCTTTTATCCTCACCCGCCTGTCAGACGACACTCTCAACTCCTTTCCACGACACCATCAACTCTCCCAACCCTCACTCACCTCTCTCCCTCCATTCGACCCTCTACTCCAAAACCAACCCAGGTACGGAGTCACTACGTGTTCGGGCCTCTCGACATCGAGCTGGTATTCGAGACGGCCAAAGGGCCCCGGCTCATCAACTCGACCCTCACGGCCCTCGCTGGGCACGGCCTGGCAGAGGTGTCCGCGGGGGCTTCGCGCTTCCTCGACTTCGTCATCGACAGGTCTGGGCATGAATGATCCTGTCCGCATTTACCATTCTCTATTTAATTTTTAATCAGCTCACAGTGTTAGGTATTATTTGGTATCTAGATACTTTTTCTAATTACTTTGATCAAAACCGTCCCGTGAAACTCGGCAAAAATATTGGAAAAAATATATAAACCTAATATTTTGCCCATCACTCTCTTCAGCGCCACAAATCAGGCTACCAACTTTCACAGTGCAATGGCACTGCTACCAAAGCGGTGATAAATGCAGTTAAATCACATTGCAGCTCAGCTGATTAGCCTTTGAATGGACGACGGTAAATGAGGAATGGTGATCGCTGTGGCATCTGCCACTGGTGCTATTTCAAGTTGAATATTTTTCTTTGCAATGGCTCTGCTTTTGATTGAACAACAGTGGACTGACCTGCTTGCATTCATTCGACCAGACCCGATTATTGAACTCTAAACAGAAGGTTTAGATTAAGTAACGGGGTACTGATAATAAATCCATCCATGTCTACTAATCACTTTCAATGAATTACACCAAAGAAAGATGCTATGGCGATGAATTTAGGATATTTCCCCATTAGATGACAGCTGTGGAGCGTTTGGTGTTGCTGCGTCTGCTTATGACTGCACTCTATTGGGATTACCAACGTTGCTATGTCGGCGAAGTGGTCGAACTTCAAATTTCTTATTTCATGTTTTCAAGGGTTTACTTGTTTCAATCAGTTCTTAACTTTGGTCGCTTCGAATTTTCATTAGCTATTTGTAAATGTAACATTTTATTGTCTGCTTTTTCAATCTTTGATCGCTCTGCCGAATATCTTGGGCTCTTTAATTCTGGAAAACTTTCCTTGACACCTTGGTGTCCTAGGCGCACGGCAAGGATTGATGAATTATGGTTTCAATGTTCTTCTTTCCTTCATCTTTATGGAACACGGTCCGACCACCTTTTCACTTGTGTAATCCCGCCAAGTGTCTTTGACCAACTCCACCGAGATTAAAATGTAATCCAAAAAGGATTACGAGCGTAACCTTCAAATGGTATTTCTGCATCACCATAGATTCGCGGACACTGGCTGTGTGGACCTTTGGACCTCATCATTGATTTCCGAAATGAGACTGGGAGAGTCACCAGGGTGAGGACTGGGCTACAGGCTGTACAATTGGACTCGCTTACCATTGTTGACAGATTTGGAGCTGAAATGGAGACCTTCAAGATCGTCAGGTACGTCAGCGCCAAACATACATTTGCGCCACACATACATTTGTTCTTATCTAGATTAATGAACAAAAATTGAGTACAAATTTTTGTGTCGGCTGGAATCACTCATATCGATAAATGAATACCCCAAAAGTGAAATCGGAGAGATCTGGAAGCAGAAACGGCAAACAAATTAACTTGATTGTCTTCTATGCTAAACAAGACTGATCATCTCTGTGCCAACAGCCCGCTGTTCCAATTGATGCCCTACATTGGCAACCGCACCGAGGAGCAACAGGAAGTAACCGAGGTTGTCGTCCGGCATCTTTTCTCGAACGGATCTTTCATGGCGTGGCTGCTCAGAGATGCTTTTGAAATAGCATCCTACGACAAAATCATTCCACAGTTTGGCACGGATTCCAGTTACTACTCAGTGCTGCAGTATCTTCTCAATCACAGTGAAAACAACATCGGCAATTTCCTCAGCGGTAAATCTTCCTCATCCTCCATACACGAGCCCTTCGTCAACCAACTTCAACAGACATGAAAACTGCAATTTTTGGATTCCATCGATGAACAATTCTCCAATCCCGTTGACGGATGCTTATTTCAATATCGACTCAGAAATATTTGTCACGAGGTACTATAAAAAAAACGTTTTTAAAATATATTCTGACCCATTTAAGACAGATCTCAGTGGCTTATTAGCTACGGCCAGTTCTGTTTGTTTTTCTCTGTGAGCGCTCTTATATCACAAATTGAATGCTTTCACATGTTTATTCAATTATAGTGGAAAGTGATTTCTTGAATCATATGAAATAATTCGGGAGAAAATGTTTCTTCTTGCAGTTGGTGTTGTGTTTCACAGAGTTTGAATTTTGATTCAACGGTGTGTTGACTCAACGGGGGCATTACATTGATTCTATACCGATTGATTTTGTCAGTCTGCCCGGTGTTGGAAGTTCGGTTCCTGAACGTTGATCATTGATACGTGATTTTCGTTGATTTAAACGTCATTTTGAAGTTATCATGGACAAAGCAATCTAACACGCTAGACAAATATTGTGGCAGCTTGTAATGAACATTACGAACCTGCACGGAGTACCGACGAGCAATTCTTGTCCATGAATGTTATTTTCAAATGTCAGCATTAAAATTCTTCTTCACGCACATGTGGCCAACTTTCCTGCTGATACATGGCAAGGATCTAACACTGAAATGGGTATTAGATCCCTTTTGAGGGCAAAAAATACTGTGCTTTATATAATTCATACTAATATTTGTGATCATTCGCATAATAATGTTTGATACTGAGTTGCAAATCTATTGCGGCAGCATTCGGTACCTAAATTGTCCTCTGGTGTGCTTGTCGTGCAGCGCAGCAACACCCAACGCTTCGACCAGTCTACAAACTGTGTATGTTTAAGGAATATTTTCGACCAGTGAGATGTTGATACATAATTTGTTTTAGTTTATTGTTAGATTGTGAAAAAGTTTGTCTGATTGTTTGCCTGTATTTATTTAATATTTGTATGTAATATTTTTTGAATTGATACAATATTGGTTAAAGTTCGAATTATTGTTTATTAGAATTAAAGTATTTCTATGAATTTAGAGCAATCCATAATTGATTGCTTCCACAATATTTATTAAATTTATTTTTTCATTCACTGGACAATTTGTTATAAACTGCTGACTGCGACTTTAATGACTGTTGAAGATAATCATTTAATACATTCTGAGTATCTCGCTACGTGTCCAAACTGATCTAGAGTGTGAAGATTTTTTAGGAATATAGAAACATACATCTCTCTTAATGTATATCCTAAGGCTTGACAGATCAAATGAAAAAAAATGGGTATGATAGGTCAAATCGTACTCACCATTTCACTTTCTAAAACCTGTACTCACGACCACCATGTTGATATGTCTTTGACCAAGAAATTCACTTTATTGTTGTACACAAACCAATTAATTGCAAAATACATACAGTGATGCTTAGAAACAATGATCTTACTAGCGGCTGAACAGTGTGCTTATTTCAATTGGATGTCGTTTAGGAACAAGTAGCACACAAGCTATTTTTCAAGCCAACGACGAGTCATGCATAGCCATAAACTGATGTACCTTTATCAGTCATTCAGATAGAGGGTGATCATTCAGGCTCCTAAATATCCCGCCAACGCAACATAGATCGAACCACAAGTTTAGAGGCTGGTTCATCCCTCCCCAGACCGCTGCCGTCCGCACTCATGGTGTACGGCCATCCCAAATATCCCGCCAATGCAACATAGATCAGACCACAAGTTTAGAGGCTGGTTCATCCCTCCCCAGACCGCTGTCGTCCGCACTCATGGTGTACGGCCATCCCAAATATCCCGCCAATGCAACAAAGATCAGACCACAAGTTTAGAGGCTGGTTCATCCCTCCCCAGACCGCTGCCGTCCGCACTCATGGTGTACGGCCATCCCGAATTCCGGAACATACATCGTCTGGCGCTCTACCCATCTGCAGTACGGCTTTTCTCTCCCTCAAGTTTTGTGATGACCAGACTGCTGTCCGTGGCACGACTGGCGGCTTACGTGCCTTTGCCTGCATCCTCTTTGTGATCCTTGTGTTTCTACTACAAACAAGACGGATTGATATATTGTCATGTTTGCATGGCACTTACAAATCAGAGACCTCTACTATTCTTAACTTTTAGCGCCTGTATGATATCATTCAGCACCATCATTGCTACCTACTACTTGTGCAGGCCAGATTGATGTTTATTTATCGTTGGGTGCTATTAGTAACAAGCTGCAGCTTTAACTGTATTTTTAGTGCGCATTCTTATGACCCGCCTGCAAACAGAGTGACATGATCAACTTTTGTCCGTTCCCTGCACAGTGTGAGGACAGTAAACTCGCTAACTCGCGTGTCTCGCTCCTTCATCATGAGTACAATGGCCTACTTCCTCTAGTTGAAGGTGTTTGGCTTGTATGTTTGATCGTAGTTTGTGAAATGAATTAGTACTGATGTACAAGTTCCTGTTTAGCCTGCTTGTTACTAATGAGCTCCCACTGGCGATGGCGTATCAAGCGCGACTGCAATAAAGTTCAAATGCCTGCGTCAGCTTGCATTAGTGGCTGAATCCCAAATATATTTGTGTTGGGGTTTAGTAGACAAAGAATTCTTTAGATAAATCCGAACAATAATTTTAAATCAGGAAAACATATCCGAATTGTTTAGAGGCCTTATCACACACCTTTAATAACGTACTGCATTACTTAGTTATTTGTTATGAGGCAGGCATTGTAATGCGTTAAGTTAAGTGTCCTAATACGTCCAACCATTCAATGGCTAGAACGAATGTTGTTTACCGTGTGATGCAAACACTATTGATTACACAGCTTTAGTAAAACATCATTGTGGTCTGCTTTTATCCTTCGTGACCATCACTTTAATGACACAGTCATGGTAACGATTGCGGTTCACGCTTCAACACGCTTGTTTTGTTACTAGAAGCAAGGTCAGTCATTGAAAATTGGACTGTCTGAACAAAACACTCACGTATAAACATAATCATCAACACAAGAGCGTCAACAATTAAGGCTACGCGCAAGTAAATTTGCTCATGTTGCATAGAGCCAATAACATTATATAAATATCACCAATGGAGGGCTCTGCGTGCGCTGGTCACGTCACCATTCACGTTATACGGACAGTTAGACAGTGAGTTAGCTAGTGATGTGCTGGTCACGTCACCATTCACGTTATACTAACAGTTAGACAGTGAGTTAGCTAGTGATGTGCTGGTCACGCCACCATTCACGTTATCCTGACAGTTAGACAGTGAGTTGGCTAGTGATGTGCTGGTCACGTCACCATTCACGTTATACTAACAGTTAGACAGTGAGTTAGCTAGTGATGTGCTGGTCACGCCACCATTCACGTTATGCTGACAGTTGGACAGTGAGTTAGCTAGTGATGTGCTGGTCA
>SDVV010018249.1:0-13801 GCA_016164225.1 Gammarus roeselii
TATTGCTGGCACTGCTACTGCAGGTACTGCTATTGCTGGCACTGCTACTGCAGGTACTGCTATTGCTGGCACTGCTACTGCAGGTACTGCTATTGCTGACACTGCTACTGCAGGTACTGCTATTGCTGGCACTGCTACTGCAGGTACTGCTATTGCTGGCACTGCTACTGCAGGTACTGCTATTGCTGGCACGGTTATTGCAGGAACTGCTATTGCTGGCACTGCTACTGCAGGTACTGCTATTGCTGGCACTGCTACTGCAGGTACTGCTATTGCTGGCACAGTTATTGCAGGAACTGCTATTGCTGGCACTGCTACTGCAGGTACTGCTATTGCTGGCACTGCTACTGCAGGTACTGCTATTGCTGGTACTGCTACTGCAGTTACTACTATTGCTGGCGCAGTTATTGCAAGATGTGCAAGTGCTGACATTGTTCTTGCTGACAGTGTAATTGCAGGCCATTTTATTACTGACACTGCTGTTTCTGACACTCCTGTTTCTGGCCGTGCTATTTCTGGCACTGCTATTGGTATCACCACTATTGATGACACTGCTACTGGTGGCACTGCTATTACTGGCAGTGTTTTTCGCTATCGTTTTTCTGCCAACATTTCTATTGCTATGACTGTTTTTGTTAGCACTGTTATTGCTGGCTCTGCAATTACTTAATCACCTATTGCTAACATAGATATTGCTGCCACTGTTAATGCTGACCCTGCTATTGCTGGCATTGCTGATGTTGGCTCTTCTATTATTGGCGCTGCCGTTACTGGCGCTGCAACTGCTGCCACTGCTGTTGTTGGCAAAGCTGATGTTGGCTCTGTTATTATTGGCGCTGCCGTTCCTGGCACTGCAATTACTGCCACTGCTATTGCTGGCATTGCTGATGTTGGCTCTGCTATTATTGGCGCTGCCGTTACTGGCGCTGCAACTGCTGCCACTGCTGTTGTTGGCAATGCTGATGTTGGCTCTGCTATTATTGGCGCTGCCGTTACTGGTACTGCAATTGCTGCCACTGCTATTGCTGGCACTGCAACCTCTGGCTCTGCCCCACTGCTAGCACGGTATCTGATGGAACAACCTCTGCTATTGCAATTGCCGGTGTTATCTTTCAATTAAGTTGCTATTGTTGACTTCAGCCCGTGCATTATTTCCATGGGCATCTCTGGCAGCAGAGCACCAGTCGTCATGGCAACCGATGTCAACATGATTTCATTTGCAATACATTTTTGGCTTTGCATTTGAAAGCCGACGAAACTGTGATATTGTCTCTTCAGCCCCCGGCTGATCAGATTCACTGGCTACCACAATGCGAATAGGCCAAACATACTATTTCTGCGAAATATATATTTTTGGCCATACAACTTCACGAAACTGACTCATGCATCGATTCGAATTCTAATCATTTGGTCCCAGATCGTCACGGATCGGGACCTTTTTGTCTTCAAAATAACTGATTGGGTAACATAACAACTTCGTACCAAAACTTAGCCAGATAGACGGACTTGTTCAAGCATGTTACAGGGTTTATTTCTCGCTCAAGCGTGCTATAACTGTCCCCTTTCATTGTCATTCTGCTTTAGTACACCGCTGAACACCAGGCCCTTCGACTCTAATTTACCATTCATCACAATCAAAAATCGCGGAAAAATTGTCGAAAACTTTTGAGGGAACTAATCATTTTTTCATCATGCGCATTCTTGGTCGGTGTTTCAAGACAGGTCCGGGTGGAGGGATGGAGAGAGAGTCGGTTGGGCGTAGTTGAAGGGGGAAGCGTAAGGAAGCAAAGGAAGGGGCAGAGAAAGATGTGAGGAAAAAGTTACCTTCTCTCAATTCCCCTCTCCCAATCCCTTCTCTTTCTATCTTGATCACTCTTCTTCCCTATTCTTGAATTGCAGGGTGGGGTTACTAAATTTTTTTCCCCGGGTGCCTTTTTCTCCGTTTGTGTTTCTCAGGAGCTAATTGCAGGTGTGCCAAACTTGAGCAGAAGAGATGAGCGCGGCGAGTTTTGTACCTTAATTACTCAAGCGACTTTTCTAGGCTACTGTAATTGAGGGGCAGAAGATGAGGAGCGCTTGCTAAGGCATGTCCTAGCTGACGGAAAGCGCAGAGTCAGAAGAGTTGAGGGGGCTTGAGTTGACCTGTCCTGATTGGCAGAGGGTGCAGTGTCCGTATGGGATGAAGGGCAATTGTGAAGTCCTGACCTAGCCTGCAGAGGGTGCAGTGTCCGTATGGGATGAAGGGCAATTGCGAGGGCATGACCTAGCCTGCAGAGGGCGCATGGTGTCATCAGGAGATGAGGGGCGCTTGTGAGGGCCTGACCTAGCCTGCAGAGGGCGCATGGTGTCATCAGGAGATGAGGGGCGCTTTTGAGGGCCTGACCTAGACTGCAGAGGGCGCATAGTGTCATCAGAAGATGAGAGGTGCTTGTGAGGGCCTGACCTAGCCTGCAGAGGGCGCATGGTATTATCAGGAGATGAGGGGCGCTTGTGAGGGTATGACCTAGCCTGCAAAGGGCGCATGGTGTCATCAGGAGATGAGGGGCGCTTGTGAGGGTCTGTTCGGGCTTATAGATCCCGCAGTGTCAGCAACAGATGAGGAGGGGCTAGTGAGGGCCTGTCCTAGGTCGCTGAAAGCGCAGAGTCGGCTAGAAATGAGAGGGGCTTGTGAGGACCTGTTCAGACCAGCTGAGAGCACAGTGTCCATTGGAGATGAGAGCGGCTTATGAGGGCCGGTTCAGGCCAGCCGAGGGCGCAGTGTCAACAGGAGATGAGGAAGACCAGTGAGGGGGTGCCCTGGCCTACAATGAAAGGGTGCAGTGTCAGCACCTTAGCATATGATGTAGCATCAGCCAGCCAGACGTCAATTGAACATGTTCATAAACATGCTAGTAATGTGATTAGTATAATAATGAAGTTTATTGCAGACAAAAGAAAACACACATTTGGAATAAAAGTAGGATAAATTGTCAGCAAGCCCCTTAGGCAGCTTGGAAAAAGCTAATCGGGCAAGGATATTCCAGACTCTAAAACATGAATATGTAGACAAAGAACCATTAAAAAAAGGAACATCCTGTTCATAACTTTATATGTGTACTACAAATGCAAAATACAATCAGAATGGGCTAAGTATAAGTAGAAAAACATTATATAAACTGTAAAAAATGATGTGTTTGTTTTATTCTGTACGGATGAATTCATCAATAAAGTTATACTGAGCATATTAAAAATGAATGTAGCTGTCTGTCCGCTTGTGTTCTTACATACATGAAGTATGGAGTTACAGTGTAACAATAGCCCGATCCAATTTTTCCTACAATAATATATTTCCTGAGCTGGATTTTAAATTTATATATCGAAGTATTTTGAAGATGTTTCCAGTTCAAATAATGAACTAAGTTTGCATTGAAGTTACAAGTTTGAATTAAAACTACCTTACGCGAAGTGACGGGCACTGCATCATATATGGAAAAATGTGGGAATCAATTATCGTGTCCGGTGTAGAGATTATGACTCATTGATAATTGAATATATTGTATTGATTGAGCGACTTCATTGATACGTTTGATTTGAATAGAAATACTGTGGTCTCCTGGCGGGGTTACCGAGAAGTGAATTGATCCACAAATTAGGTAATTTAAACAGGGGACATGAGTTTTTATTTTTTTCCTCGGGATTCACAGTGAATGGATCAAAATGCAGTTATGGGAAAAGTCAAGTTAAAAAACCTGATTGACACTCAGAAAATATATATTTTTTTGAGCATACCCCGTTGTTTTTGGGAAATAAAACATTGAGGAGATTTTTCTCTCCGAACATTTCACTTAGAGTGAGCACTAAGCCTCAGCTTGCTGCTCCCACTCTTAACACACTCGTAACCCACTCTTAACACATTAGCGAATTGAGAGAGAAGGAGAGAAGAGGTCGAAGGTAGGAGCTGAGGGTAGGATGAAGAACGTAGTCTTTCTGAAGACAAACAATTTTTACTGTTCTTTACACTAATCGTGATAAACGTTGCTCAGACGTTGACTTGAGGTAGAAACGTTGTTGGTCCATAATGATTTGTGGCCGGTTATGGATGATGATGTAGGATGTGATCCTTCTTGTTCAAAGTAATGAACACATTTGATGGCCCTGAATCAAGATCCTTTCTTTGCATGAATGGTTCTGAGCCTTTTACTGAATGGCGGCCAGGAAGTTACTACTCTGTAACGGTATGTGAGTGAGTGGATGAACTTAATGATTGTTTTTCCGACTACATGATAATGATTGCTATTTCGACTACTTCTTATTGAAAACAATTTCGAAATTTCATAATGATTACTATTTTTGATTACACATAATTATTACTATTGCGACTACTTTGGAATGAATTAAATATCTTATATATTTAACATTTTTTTTAGAATTTGGACGGTAAGTTGTTGTTTATGATAATATTTGTATCGATAACCAGTACACAATTGAAAGTAAAGCCAGATAATCTCCTGAACAATGCTTTAAAATTAGTCTTTACATTTTCACGAAGATATTTCATCCCAATAACGCCAAAACTTCACGAAGTTCAAAGCTACTCGAACAGATATGGACAGCTGGAAGGGAATCTTCATAAAATGCCTTCATAAATTAAAGTGACTTGTAATAGCGCTGACAAGGTACTGTAATTAGACGTATTTTAAGAGTATTTAGTCCAAAAGTGACTAGTAGTCAGCGCAGACAAGGTACTGTAACTAATGTATTTTAAAAGTATTAGTCCAACTCTTCTCCTGGTAACTGATATTAAACTGTAAAAATTAATGTATTGACTTAGATAAGATCGAGAACAATAGAGTTCTGCATTCTTATCCTACGTTCATTCACACCAGGTATTGTTATCCGCACTATCTCGTACAAAAACCAACCCAGTATGCTCGAGCTATTTAATGCATTTGTTAGACCGCATCTCGAGTATGCTGTTCAATTCTGGTCTCCATTCCTTGGTAAAGACGTTATTAAACTTGAGAAGGTTCAACGTAGAGCTACCAAACTCATCCCCTCGCTGCGGAATAAATCGTACGAAGACAGGCTTCGTGAACTCAATCTTTATTGGCTAGAGAAACATCGAGTCAGAGGCGACATGATATAAGTGTGGAAGATTTTGAAGGGTAAGGAAAACGTCGACTGAGCGAGCCTTTTCACTCTAGATACAAACGGAGTGACTAAAAACAATGGATACAAAATCGTTAGAAAACGTTTCTCACTCGATATCACGCGCAATTTCTTCACGTATAGAGTTGTCGAAGGATGGAACAAACTTCCAGCAGAGGTTGTAAACAGCAATACAATCGAAACGCTTAAGTCGCGGCCCGATAAGTTCTACATAGATCGCCGATAAATAGCTAAGCCGTTCCCTATCCTGTCGTTATAAAAAAAAACAGAAATGGCACACAAAGCTCTCATAGACGTTCTACTTCAGAACTAATCCTCTTGCTATCAAAAATCAACCTAGTTGGTCCAATAGGCCTCCTAGACGTTTTACTCCAGAACTAACTCTCTTGTATTCAAATGGCAACCTAGTTTGGGCCAAAAGTCCTGTTGTTGTCTTCCTACACTTGTAAACACTTGTAAGCCTTCATTCACACCAGGATAATTAAACAGCAGCAGGGTACATCGGCCAGCGTTCGTTGTTATTATAATTGTTTCCGTATACGTTCGAAGGGTATCAAGGACTAATGCCGAGTTAGGATTCTAATACACATTGTACACGGCGTATGTACACCATTTGTGTAGGACATGGATATAATTACTTACTTCAAAAACTGTACATTTGTACACATAAATAAATATTTATAGAAAGTTTAACAACACACATTTTACAGAAATATTAGATGGCGCTTTTAAATGTTCACTTATTTGTCATTGAAATTTGTTTTACATACAATGAAAATTACTCATTCATGTGTGTATTGCAACCTTGGAAAAAGGGAAATAACCTCATTTAAATATCAACACTCGTGAAAGTTTCTACATTATGCTTTGGAAAATAATAATTTTCCCACAAAAAAATTATGAAGCGGGAAAGCTCTTCACAAATAAGTTTTTTTTATAGAGAACGTTTGCAGATCATCTTCTTATAAACCATTTGTTGTGCGCAAACATCTCACTCTCAATCATCCGCATATTCCACATGATTTGACCATCATTTTCCCTTGGGTTCAGTTTGTATACATGAACCAGACGACTTCTTTTTCATCAGATCAGAACTGATGGAATATACGATAAATTTTTAAGGACCACTTCAACTTCAATTAACTCTACGCGTTAGATCGAAATTTCTAAATATTAATGAAAACGCTAGAAGATGTCACAGTTTACGTAGGATGGATGATTGAAGTACTCCTGACGGATAAATCTTGACTAGTTTTGGTTCACATAACCATGAATAGCTCGGAGACCACCAAAGGGGAGAGTAGGATGGGGGCTTCGTTAACAAATAAATATATATGATGCAATATAATAAAGCCAAAATAACAAAATAATTTCTTGCAAGAGTGAGGAGAAGGGGCTCACGAAAGCAAATACCGTGCCCCCTCCTTCGGTGCGTTACTCCGGCAATATCTTCCCAAGAAGGGCAACTCATTGGGTAGGTCATCAGAATGTCTTAATTACATACAGGAGTCATGTGATGGGCAGGTTTAGATATTAGAAGCCATGTGATGGGCTGGTTCCGACATTAGAAGCCATGTGATGGGCAGGTTTAGATGTCAGAAGCCATTTGCTGAGCTGGTTTAGATATTCGAAGCCGTGTGATGGGCTGGTTTAGATATTCGATGCCATGTGATGGGCTGGTTTAGATATTAGAAGCTATGTGTCGGTCTGGTTTAGATATTAGAAGCCATGTGATGGGCTGGTTTAAATATTAGAAGCCATGCGATGGGCTGGTTTAGATATTAGAAGCCATGTGATGGGCTAGTTTATATATTAGAAGCCATGTGATGGGTTGGTTTAGATATTAGAAGTCATGTGATGGGCTGGTTTAGATATTAAAAGCCATGTGATGGGTTTGTTTAGATATTAGAAGCCATCTGATGAGCTGGTTTAGATATTAGAAGCCATGTGATGGGCTGGTTAGATATTAGAAGCCATGTGATGGGCTGGTTTAGATATTAGAAGCCATGTAATGAACTGGTTTGGACGAAATGTTATTTTACGTATCTGACAGAACAATAAGGTTGTTTTCGTATTCCAGAGAAATGTACTGAAATGATTTAATGATATTTGTAGATGATCAACGCAAGAAATATATAACAGGCTTATTATTTTTTTATTGACCTAATTGATAGTTATTTTTATATTCATATCGTAAAATGCGCTGAAGCAATCAACGCAATCAAGATTATTGAAAAAAATATATATGGCATTTAAATACATTTTGAATTTAGTATTTGAAATTCATTCTTTTGTTATAGCAAACATTTGGTCTTTGAGTAAATGTAATGTATGAGGTGGCCATCTGTTGCCGGAATAAACTACCAGCCCTGTTAAGAGCAGTTGTGTGTACAGTAAATGGGTTATTGCAAACCCATTTTCTGGACTGAACAGTGAATAATGGAGAGGTAAAATGGGTCATTGCAAACCCACTTTTTAGACTGAACAGTGGGAAATGGAGAGGTAAAATGAGTTATCGCAAACCGATTTCCTGGACTGAACAGTCGGAAATGGAGAGGTAAAAATGGGTTATTGCAAACCCATTTCCTAGACTGAACAGTGGAAAATGGAGAATTAAAATGGGTTACTGCAAACCGATTTCCTGGACCGAACAGTGGGAAATGGAGAGGTAAAAATGGGTTAATGCAAACCCATTTCCTGCATTGAACAGTGGGAAATGGAGAGGTAAAAGGTGTTATTGCCATTTTAATACGCATACATGAATGCAGCACTTAGGTTGTGACTACCTGCATTGTTACGTTCTTAATCAGATAGAGAAAGTTTTCTTTGTGGCTGAAGGCTCTCCAGAGCTACCGCAATTTCTTCGTAGCACAGACAACAGAACACTAAGCAGCCTCAGATGTTTTCTCCGTAATTTTTAGAGCAACAGCTGTTTTGGATGTCGCCAAGCAGTCATTGGAAGTTTGCTTTCTTTCTAACTAGATACGCTACTCTGCTAAATACCTCGTATTTTATGTTCATGTTCACAATATGATTCATTTTCCATCAGTCTTATTCCCCTACAAAAACAATGACTAATCTGAACACACCACTATTCTTCTGTCGCCACAGTCTTATTTCCATCGGTAGAATGCTATTAAATATTTCTTGCTAGCAATTATATTTGCCACTCTGCATTGTACCTGATGCGGTGTATTACAAGCCGCTGATCTCCGTTGCATTGTCGTTGCGAACAAAAACTCAATAGGAAAATATCAACAGGAATTGACAAAAAGAAGACATCGATGATTTTTCTTAAGCCATAGCTTATCCATTAGAAACGAACCTGGAAATGATCTTATTTTCTAGTGGCCACTAGTAATTGGAGAAACACTGTACAAGCTCGCTCATATCATTTTTTGTAGGAAGAGGGCAGCATCACTTAATAGTACATGAGACAGTCTTTTAATCAGAAAGGTGACCCTTTATCTGACAAATGATGAAAATACCGTACATGTATTCAGGTCAGTCATTGTATTTGTCTAGGGGTTGCATGTTACTCAGGGTACACTAGCAATGCAGTGTTAGTGTACCTACAGTGCAGTGTTAATGTACCTACAGTGTTAGTGTACCTACAGTGTAAGTGTACCCTGATGTTACTCGCTTATACATTTTATTACGTCGATGACTAGACCATCTTATTAATCTCCAGGGAACCTTCTGGCCGAAGAGGGTTAAGACCAAAGGCTTAGGGTTTCTGTTACCAGTGCCCCGCTGGCTGTAAAAAAAATCCTAATCATGAGCAGGAGAAATAAATGTTTTCCGGCTTCTTTGCAAAAAAGAGGATTGCTGGGTTGGGAATACCGAAGTTAAATGTTATTGAATTTTATTCTTCATAAAAAATCATTACGTAAGCTATGCATATTGCTGTCGAGGGCCCGCATGTTGTTGTCGAGGGCCCGCATGTTGCTGTCGAGGGCCCGCATGTTGCTGTTGAGGGCCCGCATGTTGCTTTCGAGGGCTCGCATGCTGCTGTCGAGGGATCACATGTTGCTGTCGAGGGGCCGCATGTTGCTGTCGAGGCAACACATGTTGCTGTCGAGGCAACGCATGTTGCTGTCGAGGGACCGCATATTGCTGATGAGAGACTGCATGCTGCTATCGAGGGACTGCAGGCTGCTGTCGAGGGACCGCATGCTGCTGTCGAGGGACTGCATGGTGCTGTCGAGGGACTGCATGTTGATATAACTATCATTATTAACATGCATTTCCATCAACTGTCACTTTACCACTGTGCAGTTTATTCTTTCGGTGGCCCAATGGCGCGTCAAGGACTTCATTCTGTGCAAGGTCAGACGATTGTATCCTCACTGAGGAGCCCCTGCGGCTTTAAAGGGGTGAAGTAACGGTGTAATCCAAGCCAGGAACTGATCTCTAAATTGGACTTGGAATGAAGAAGATCATCTCGGGAACTGATGATGTAATTGGATTCAATTGACCGAACTGCAAAAAAGTTAATAATTGTGTACGTACCTTCAGCATAAATAATTACAACGAATCTATTGTACTTCGTTCATTATAGTTTCATTGGTTTTATGAGTTCATTTTTCATATGCATAAATTTTCAAAAAAATATTATAATAAAGCAGGCATAAGGTCAGAAAGGATTATGTTGCCCAGATCAAACATAAATGAAAAGCACTACACCACCGTTCGTTATTCATAATTTCTTTCTCAAGAATTTCATCGTCCAATGTTTGTTATGCATCGTCTGTTTCTAGATGTATAAAATACTACACACATTGCTCTACATTAACACTAGACTGCTTGCGACTGTTTTTCCTAGCTTATACACCAAGTCTTCTCAAAGGTCTTCGTTAAATTTTCACAATTTGTTTCCCTGTATTCATTGCAAAGTCATGGAATTTTCGTTTTATAATTGAATTATTTTCATGATGAAACGATTGAAAAAAGTGGCATTATTTGACAGGATCTGCTGAAGTAGCTCGACTTATTTCCTGTGGAAGTTGATTTGCGTCTATTCTTTATTTTGTTAAAGTCAGTGGTTGTTGACAATTTTTTCATGACGGTCGGTGGTTGTCGGCTCTTATTTTGTTTAGGTTGCTGGTTGTTGAGAAAATAAGAGCTGCAGACAACTCTTATTTTGTTGTGATTGCTGCTCGGTGACAGTTTTTATATGCAGGTCGGTGGTCGTCGACGATTCTTTCATGAATGTCGGTGATTCTCACTTATTATTTCATGAAGGTCATTGGTTGACGACTCTTTTTTGATGGAGGTCATTGATTCACAACTCTTATTGCATGAAGGTCGGTTGTCGTTAACTCTTATTTCATTAAAGTCAATGTTTTAGGACACTTATTCTATAATGTCGGTGGGTGTCGAGTCTTATTGAATAACAGTCAGTGATCGTCAACTCATACTTCATGAAAAATCATATTTGAGGACTCTTATTTCATGAAAGTCGGTGTTTGTCGACATCTATTTCAAGAAGGTCGAGGGTTGTTGAGTCTTATTTCATGAAGGTCGAGGGTTGTTGACTCGTATTTCATGAACGTCGAGGGTTGTTGACTCGTATTTCATCAAGGTCGAGGGTTGTTGACTCTTATTTCATGAAGGTCGAGGGTTGTTGACTCGTATTTCATGAAGGTCGAGGGTTGTTGACTCTTATTTCATGAAGGTCGTGGGTTGTTGACTCGTATTTCATGAAGGTCGAGGGTTGTTGACTCTTGTTTTATGAAGATCGAGGGTTGTTCACTCGTATTTAATTAAGGTCGAGGGTTTTTGACTCTTATTTCATGAAGGTCGAGGGTTGTTGACTTTTATTTCATGAAGGTCAAGGGTTGTTGACTCGTATTTCATGAACGTCGAGGGTTGTTGACTCGTATTTCATCAAGGTCGAAGGTTGTTGACTCTTATTTCATGAAGGTCGAGGGTTGTTGACTCGTATTTCATGAAGGTCGAGGGTTGTTGACTCTTATTTTCTGAAGGTCGTGGGTTGTTGACTCGTATTTTATGAAGGTCGAGGGTTGTTGACTCTTGTTTTATGAAGGTCGAGGGTTGTTCACTCGTATTTCATGAAGGTCGAGGGTTGTTGACTCGTATTTCATGAACGTCGGTGTTCGTCAGCACTTAATTGATGAGGGACGATTTTTTAAGACTCATTTATGATTGTTGACTTTTATTTATTGAAGTTTGATGATCATCGATTCCTATTTCGCGATGGTCGATATTCGTCATTTACAAAAGTTGTGGTCGGCAGCGCAGACCCCGCCGGGGGAGGCCAGAAAAATTCTACCCCCACTGCATACACACACCTGGGGGTGAGAGGGGAAGAGGGGGCTGAGAATGAGCAAGAACAGAAGGATATAAGGTCAAGAGGGGTCAGGTGCTTGAGTAAATATACCTTATATGCGTTTAAGCAAGTGGAAGTAACTGAATGGGTAATTTTAGAATAGCGAAAACCTTTTTATCATTTTATTTCAGACTAGAAAAGTTGATCCTGCTACCATCATGTTGTGTGGATGACGGAATTCTCTAGTACATCATACGGCCTTGCATTCTATAAATACTCATTCAAGTGCGTATGATAATAGCGGAAAATCATAAAGATATGGACTCAGACACTGGGCCGATTCCCCCAGGAAAGGGTGACGGCAGGCCTTAAGGGGCACCTCACACTCCTCTCATACGCTCACACGTCAACAAACTTAGCCTTTCGGCGCTAGAGGTTACGGCCAGGAGACCCATCAACACCCTCTTCGGATCAGGAGGGAGGTCCGAAATCAGTGTCAGCAGCAGGGCTTGACAGCATTTACGGGTTGACTTCTACTGCGTTGTAGTATCCGGGTCCTACCCCACCCACGATCATCCCGTATCTAAACGAGACGCCACGAGCGGGAAAGCACCTTTAGGTAGTGTCCAAACAAATCCATTCACAACTATTCACCAGTCACGTATTCATTGCATGCTCTCTCGCTACTTCCGCACTAATGTCTCTCCTTCCTAACGCCTGCATCACGCCATATATCCACCCAAACTTCGGTCTACTTCTAAGGGTGTGTCTACTCACCCCTTTTTTATCCACCTTTCACCACACTCCCATCATCCATCCTCACCATGTGCCTGAGCCATCTCAGAGCACGTGAATCTACTCTGTGCTCTAACTTCCTCACCATCCCCGTTCTAATTCAAACAACATTATTATTGATCCTATCTCGCAGCGTCTCCCTAGCAAGCTCCTCAAACATTTCATATCCAAACATACAACTTTATTTTCACTTCTGCATTCGCCACATAAGTGTCAGCCCTATCTAAACAGTTTGGATAACTAACTAACCCTCTCTTTACTTCCATACCTATTGTTCTACAGCTCATTACATATGTCACCTAATTAATACTTTACAACCTTCCTTCATTCGCGATTTGACCTCCGTTTCCACTAGTTCGTCTGCACCACATGTGAGCCCAGTTACATAAAACACTGAACTTCCTCCTTGTTATTATTAACTACAACAACACTTTGTACAATTTTGAATAATAATTTATCATTAGCAATCCCATTTACTGAGAGTTCAACAGGCATTTTGTGGCATTCCTGAACTGATAGAGGTAGGACCGGCAACGGTAGGATCACTCGTAGTGACAGTAGATTGACCTAGTATATTTTAGGTCCAGTCTTAAAAGGATCACTAGTAGTGACGGTAGACTGACCTGATAGACGTCAGGTCCAGCAATAGCAGGGTCACTAGTAGTAAAGGTAGACTAACCTGGTTGACGTCTGATCCAGCAATACAGGGTCATTAGTAGTGACGATAGACTGACCTGATAGACGTCAGGTCCAGCAATAGCAGGGTCACTAGTAGTGACAGTACTAGTTGGTAGGCCGCGCACCACTAGTCGACTGGTGGCCAGCTTGATCTGCGGGAAAAGAGGAATATTCTTTGATGAATTTCCGAGAGGTCATGAAGACTCCACAACGTCCCAATAAGTACTAATAATTAAGTTGACATTCATTTAATGGATGGGGATATATATAGATTATTATATATTTTGTTGTCAACAAGCATGTAATTTGTATATATGAACGCTGTTGGTCGAATGTCAAATTCCTTCTGGCAAAAGGTCCTCAACAAAAGAAAATTCCACTTTCTATATATTTTTTAACTTTTGGATGCAATTTTGTGTGCAATTAGTGGATGAGACAATAAATAAATACCAATGCAATTAGCGTAAAAAAATATGATATAAACTATTTATGATGATGAGCAAATATTAATTTTGTTACACACACAAAAAAAACGATATGACGTAGGAAAACATAATCCTGAATATCTTCTTTAATATGCTTATTCATCATAAAGAAAATCCCTTTCTGGAGCTATGATGATCTCATTTATGCTGACGTCATCATCTGGTACATTATGCGCACTTTCACGCCCACACAATATCATTCTTATTCCCTTCTTAATATAAAGTATCCACTACGACCATTAATTGAAACGCTCACCAGTTACTAACATCCGTGTTATCATTGTACCTTGCCTCTTACCTCTCTACTGTATTCTCTTTACCACATTATTCCATAATTATTCATTTCCCTACCTCTCTCGCTTTGGATATCTTTACCCCATTATTCCATCATTATCATTTCTCT
>SDVV010018250.1:0-13801 GCA_016164225.1 Gammarus roeselii
TATATATGCATATGTTCTACATCACAATTGTCTCAGGACCAGAATGTTTTACAGTCATAAACTTGACGTCAAGTATAACTCGATACAATAATCTAAACGGGATTTTAAAATTTGATAAAAAAAAAAAATTGTTTTACATCGGCTCTATTTTCCAATGTCGCTTCCATATCCATTTAATGAAGGCTTCTAGTCAGATTCAGCTTTTTAATTATATGCTATCTTTGAAATTAATTTTACATTAATAGGTAAAAGTATAAATATTTGAAACGTGGGCTGAGAAATGAGGGAGGATTGGTGGTCTAAATAGTTTTTGCAAAAAAAAAACAATACAGTTCAGTTGGCCTAACCTATCCCTCATGTAAGAAGTCATTTGACTTCTAATTCACACTTTCTAAGAAATATATATTTATTTATGGACAAGTCTACCCACACCCTGATTCAGACCTTTCTGATTGCATCAATTGATTTTTGCTCGTACAGATCACCTTTTCAAAATGTCGTACTCTTCATGAATTTTCACTGGTCTTTTTGTTGCCTGGCAAAGCATTCTTTTCGACCCAACAGGCAAAATAACGATGATCTCCCAGTGTGTCCTCTCAGTCTTAAAACTCTACACCATTTACTTCTTTACATGATTTTTGTGTCACTATTAGTCTTGAAACTCTCAAATTGGCCCTGTTGTAATTTTCCTTCCTATTATCGTTAAACTTTGGCAGTTACTGCTTCTTCTATCTTACATATGTACATAACCATTACTTTTTGCATGTATTTTTTACGGAACTGTTCATTAATGTAGACTCTATAAAAGATGCATTCCTGACGCCCATATAAATATTCCTTACCTTGAGTCAGCGATAACATTTTCTACTCCTTAGCAAATTTTTTTTTCGTTGGTGGTTATCAGAATTTGTTCTTCAGAAAGTTATTTCAATTTCCCTCTTTTCAGAAAAGATGGTTCCGGGTACCAGAGTTGTATAACCTCACTACTTTCCTCTCCGGGGTATTTAGTTTACGGGGTACCTACCATGGAAATGATTGTCGTTTCAGAGCGCTCCAACGGCACCAATTATTCATAACAATGTACTAACAGTTAGTTTTATTTTATCCACAGAAAACTCTGTACGTTTGCTTACGAGCCTTGGATGCCTCAGGCAACAGTGGTCCCCCCAGCAATGCCGCGGCGGTATGGCTGCCCAAGCCTCCCGCCATAGACAGAGTCACCCTCAGGGACCAAGGACTTGGTAAGAATAATACAGTGGGGGGCAATATAATGTACCTAGATACTTTTTACATACTGTTTGTCAGAATGTATCCCTTGAAAATCGCAAGAAAAAATTCGAGTCAAACTTGATACAGTTAATCCACCATAGCCGATATTGGTGACATGTGAACAGTTCATCATAGCCGATATTGGTGACATGTGAACAGTTCATCATAGCCGATATTGGTGACATGTTAACAGTTCATCATAGCCGATATTGGTGACATGTGAACAGTTCATCATAGCCGATATTGGTGACATGTGAACAGTTCATCATAGCCGATATTGGTGACATGTGAACAGTTCATCATAGCCGATATTGGTGACATGTGAACAGTTACACCACACAATACTGATTTGTAATACTTTTTTTTATAGTCAACACCAAAATAAAATGATTGCATTATTAAACGGAAATATCTTGATATGCATATTCTTCAATGATCTGGAAGAAGAGTGTGCAAGAGTCTTGACGCAAATAACTGATGCGCTCGTGGGATTGAATTTAACAGATAAAATAAAAAATCACTAGATGCAATAGACGGAATAAATGTAGAATTTTGTTTTACTATCGAATCGATAGAGATACGATCGATTGAACTGGCAATGCAATTGGCCAACTTAATCGATAGAGATACGATCGCTTGAACTGGCAATGCAATTGGCCAACTTAATCGATAGAGATACGATCGCTTGAACTGGCAATGCAATTGGCCAACTTAATCGATAGAGATACGATCGATTGAACTGGCAAAGCAATTGGCCAACTTAATCGATAGAGATACGATCGATTGAACTGGCAATGCAATTGGCCAACTTAATCGATAGAGATACGATCGCTTGAACTGGCAATGCAATTGGCCAACTTAATCGATAGAGATACGATCGCTTGAACTGGCAATGCAATTGGCCAACTTAATCGATAGAGATACGATCGCTTGAACTGGCAATGCAATTGGCCAACTTAATCGATAGAGATACGATCGCTTGAACTGGCAATGCAATTGGCCAACTTAATCGATAGAGATACGATCGATTGAACTGGCAAAGCAATTGGCCAACTTAATCGATAGAGATACGATCGATTGAACTGGCAAAGCAATTGGCCAACTTCGTCATGCATGGCGGCTCAATTTCTCACGCTCCATTATATGTTCGAAACGATGTTCTATTTAGTTATCTAAAATAAATTTGTATTGCAACATGGCTGCAAGCACATCAATTATTCCATGCACGAAGCAGCCCTTTTGGAAGAGACAAGGCCAACGTCAACCTATGTTACAAAAAAACAAAGCTCTTTCCAGCTCAAGTATGTGGTCGTGAAAAATTACATTCTTGTTGCTCGTAGCGACCCGTGCGACCAGGCCAAAGCAATTCTCCCTTCAAAAGGCCTGACAATTAGGCCTTGCATGAGTCACAAAAGATCACGGATGTTACATGTTCAGGCGACACGTAATTTGAGCCAAGGCCAAGCCACCCTCCCTTCCACATCTTCTGGAGCAACACGTTATGAGTTCATGTAAAACCAGCTCCATCGCCTCGTGCCCAAAGGAACTTGTTAAATCCACCATTCACTCATGGTCAAAGCAACATGTTATAGGAACCGAGGCAATAAATTACCCTCCATTTCCTGATACTCTAGAAAACAAGGCATACACTCCTAGGCCAAAGCCACCCTTCATCTCCTAATGTTCAAAGCAACACGTTATGCGAGCCTAGGTCAAAGCCTCCCTCCATAACCATGTGCTCATAGCAACGCCGTCCTTTTCCTTATGCTCCTAGCAACACGTGATGCCAGCCAAGGTCAAAGCCTCCCTCCATAACCATATGCTCACAGCAACGCCGTCCTTTTTCTTATGCTCCTAGCAACACGTTATGCGAGCATAGGTCAAAGCCTCCCTCCATAACCATGTGCTCACAGCAACGTCGTCCTTTTCCTTATGCTCCTAGCAACACGTGATGCGAGCCAAGGTCAAAGCCTCCCTCCATAACCATGTGCTCATAGCAACGCCGTCCTTTTCCTTATGCTCCTAGCAACACGTTATGCGAGCCTAGGTCAAAGCCTCCCTCCATAACCATGTGCTCTCAGCAACGCCGTCCTTTTCCTTATGCTCCTAGCAACACGTGATGCCAGCCAAGGTCAAAGCCTTAATCCATAACCATGTGCTCACAGCAACGTCGTCCTTTTCCTTATGCTCCTAGCAACACGTGATGCGATCCCACGCCATAACCACAGCCTGTGTTTTTATGCTCTAAGCAACATGTTAAACGATTCTAGGCTAGAGGCACAAACTTTTCTCTGATGCTCAAAGCATCACGTTATGCGAGCATGGGCTAAAGCTATCCTCAATTCTCTGATGCCCGAAGCAGCCCGTGATACGAGCTTGATCCAAAGCAGCCCTCAATACCCAGATGTTCAAAGCAACACGTTTTAACGAGCCTAGGTAGATGCTACCCTTCATTCTGTGATGATCGATGCGACACGTTAACACGTAGCATGAGTCGAGGGTGTAAGCCCTTCATTCTCATATGCCGTTCAGAGCAACACATGATGCGAGACGTTGTCTATATCACCCTCTATTCACTGATGCTTGAAGTAACACGTTATTCGTTCTCAGTAAAAATTAACAAGTTATATGAGTCGAGAGCCTAAGCCTACTATTCTCGTATGCTCAAATCAACACGTTATACGTGTTCGTTTTGTGAACTCAATCTAAGTCCACCCTCCAGTGTCCGCTGGCCAAAGCAACACGTCGTATGGGCCGGCCAAAGCAAACTCTAATAAGAGCCTTTGCCAAAGCCATATTCTGTTATGCGGAAATCTACACGTTGTACGAGCGTAGGTTAAAGCCACCCTCCATTGACTTTAGCTCCAAGAAACACGTTGCACGAGGCAAAGCCAAAGCCACCCACCATTCCCTTACGCTGGAAGCAACACGTTATATGTGCCTAGGCCAAAGCCACCGTTCATTGTCTTATTCTGGAAGCAACACGTCATACGAGCCTTCGGCCAAAGCCACCTTCCATTCCAGAGCCCGTGTAGAAGCACGGATGAGACCCTTGCGTATCGCCTCTATTACGCTGGGGTATCTCGATCCGAGGATCTAATTTGGTTAAGTAGCTGTTAGGAGGCGCGCAAGATTGCGCCACATCACACCCATGTTGCCGATCTGTTGCGGCTGGCAGCGGTAATGGCTCGGCCTGGTTCCTGTAGGGGACCATTGCATGGGGATAGTTGGTGTCGTAGAGAATTGAGGGGCTCGATATGGCATAACAACACATATAATTGAACGCTATTGGATGCTGCGAATGATGAGATCTGTTACCTAAACACGAACTGTCAGTTTGTATTGAAATATATTATATACTTCCTTCTGATGCGATGATAATATCTGCTTCTCGTTGCAATATTTTTCTGCCAATATGATTCAATTCACATCTCGATTGTTATGTGCTTGTAAATTTACGTGACAAATCTTGGATCGGATTTTTAAAGATTCGTTGCGAGTGGAGGCAGCGGAATGTGTAGGCAGTTCTGCAGACTTGAGCCCATCTAGCTCCATCCATTATGATAATGACGTGTGTTTGAAGCTTATCGGATGGAAGGGGATATGTATGGCATTGAAGGTCCACGAAGCAATATTCCTTATCGTAGAATATCTTAATGAGATTTGCTTTCAAATACCGCAACGATTTCCTTAGGGACGGCATGATTGAAGACCGTCATTGCCGAATAATAATCGTGGCTATCCCTTTGTTTGTACGGTGTTTCGCCTTTGTTTGTACGGTGTTTCGCCTTTGTTTGTACGGTGTTTCGCCTTTGTTTGATCGGTGTTTCGCTTTTGTTTGCTCGGTGTTTCGCCTTGGTTTGTACGGTGTTTTGCTTTTGTTTGTTTGGTGTTTAGCCTTCGTTTGTACGGTGTTTCGCCTTTGTTTGTTGATAACATCGTTGATTGATAGTGACTGGCTTGGGACGTGAATCATCACAAGTGAAAAAAAATCCATTCTGAAGGAGGTGTTGCCATAGAAACTTATTTAACGACTAAAACCAAATAATATAGCGAATTTTAATTTCCCACAATATATTTGATTTCTGTGAACTTTGCTTCCTACTCGTCAATGGAAGGGCTTGACCAAATAAAAGGCCTCGGCAATAAACCATTTTAAAATAAATTACAAGTGAGTGGAGGATTTTTTTTTCGTCCCTAGACGCATTCAACACTGATTTTCTTGCACTATTCTGAAAACACGAAATCAATTTTGCAAATGATTTAAGTCATGATAATTTTTCAATGATAAGAGAGTTCAGTGAATTAAAGTCACTTGAAATTTCGTTTGCTGGAATAACTTAGCTAATATGAAATGCAACTCAAGGAACGAGAATATCTTTTATGTCGGAATGATAGTTCATAAAATCTTTATTGCATTCATCTTCTTAGATGTAGTCTTAACGAACTGTACTTTCTTCCAGCACAATTGCGACAGGGGATTCGTATACGAATGAAGATTCATAGAATTATTTGCTCGAAATGTCCTCATTCATATTTCAAATGATCTAACCCTCGATAAGCGCAACTCAACACGAAGCTCTGTACAACTTCGCTTTGCAGGCTCAACAGATAGAAAACTCGTGTAGTGGAACGATACTGTTAAATTGTTCTGTAGAAGATTTACGCAAAGCGAGAAAATGATAATCGAGCTTTACAATTCTTTATAAGCAATAAAGCTGTAACACAATTATAATTAAGACTTCGGGAATTAACTTCACAATTGAATGATTGCTATGAATGTTCACGTAATTATTTTACAATTATGGTTCAGTTGAAATCATATCTCTAACTATCCAACAATGACGCGGTATGGCAATGTGTAATGAGATCCAACCGCTTGTTCGCGAAGCGCCGTCGTGAGTTCGTTTTAAGATCCACCAATTGGGACTGTGATCACATGCTTGATTGAGAGATACTTTAAGGAAATTTCCTATTCGATCATTTTTCGATATCAGAGATGTAATAAATGTATAATCATTTCTTCCCCAATCCTTGAACATTTTTTTTTCAGATTCAGATACAAGAATGTCTGTAAATGTTTCCTCAATATGCACTGTAAATTTTAAATTTATTCTATTAGGTTTCAATAAACATTAGTTGTATTTTGTTACTGTTATTGTTGATGCAATAAATGTTATTGATATGATTATTGTTATTTCTTTATTATGTTTATTGTCAATGTCATAATTATCATTATTCCGACACAAAATATTGTTTCACTTGAATATCTGAAAGAAATTTGTGACCTCTCTGAGGTATTTACCAGATAATTTTACTCGTTCCTTGAATTACCAACCGAATTTACAAAGATCGTCCAATCACCATTCGGAAACACAGAAATTGTTCTTTCCGTTTGCTCATTTGACACAATCCTCTTTCCCAGTGTTCCTGGAAGAAAGAACCACATCCTCCTTCTAACGTGATTGCTAGTTCCTTTATGTGGTTGCACACATCGTTGGTGTGTGCATCACTTGAATCGTTGGTGTGTGCATAACTTGGTGAGGAAAATCGTTCATGGTAATAATAAGGATTATTTATATATTTGCCCCCAGGTTCTGGATTTTCTAGCAGCCTTGGTAGTGGAGGTCACGGCAGAGGGGAACGTGTGGCTGTAATCGCCGGCAGTGTCGGGGGTGTCCTTCTGGTACTCCTACTTCTGGCAGGATACTGCTACTGTTTTCCCGGAGGAGCTGCAAAAAGAAACCGACGACGGAGACAGGAAAATCAAGGCATTGCAGGGGAGGCCGACGATGATCAACACAAGAATGGGAACGGAGCAGTGCCGCTTGTTAATGGAGGGTCCTTGGTGGTGACCTCTGCGTCCAGAGGTTCTGTTCTTTTGAATGTCCCCGGCGGTGCGCATGGGGGGAATGATAACTCTTCTCCTCCTTTGAGGAGACACGAGGCGAACAACGGAGGAGCGAATGGCTTGGCAGATGGACGGCACTCTCCTCAACTGAATGAAGAATTTCCTCGAGCTCTCGAGCCACAGCTGCGAAACGCAGATGCCGATGACTCTGAGAACAGACGAACCCTGTCGATGTCGATTCCGGACGTAACAAGAGTTCAACCTCAAGTTGGTTCCTCCAATATGCCTACCGAGATAATTCAACCACAGTTTTTTACACTTGGCAGAAATACGGCGAGAAACAACAGCAACTCATCCTCTGCGAGTTCGAGACACTCGTTCCACGATGGAGCAGGACCCAGCAATTCGTCCCCTCTTCATGAGAGCATGAAGGAGCTTCAGCAGATGCGAGGACTAGGTGGACAAGCTCTTCGTTTTGGTGCTGCTCTTGGCAATCATCAGCAACAACTTCCTCCGTCTCAGGACCAACTGAAACAGCAACAGTTTACTAAACCACAACAGCCATACGATCCTCGTCGTGCCAGCCAAGTGAGTGGTGGAAGCAGCTCCAACGGCAACCCCTTCAACGTTGGTGTTTACCGGAACCAAGACGACAGCGATGTTGGGAGCCTCTACAGAGATGGGTCCATAGGAGGTGATAGTCTAAACGAAAGCCTTTTGTGTGACGACCGGACTAACTCTCCTCCACCTCCAGCTCCTTCTGGTCCACCAGGGGGAGATGGGACAACCAGATCTTCCCCGTACACTCCGCTCAATCGGCGTAGTCTGGCGATGCTTTAAAGCAATCGCTTTGTTTATATTAGATTTACTTTTTTCAAACAGACCAGGGCTCTCTATAAATGTAGATATCATGGATACGGTAGTTGCCAAGGATAAACGTTTGAATACCTTACATAGTTGAGTGTACTTACAATGGTGTAGTGACCTAATGTATTAGAAGTCGCACCGACCTGTACATACGTACGATTGTTAGTGAGTGCGTCAAATCTTTTTGTTGTTAACCATTTCCTGACGATGTATTCTGTAGCTTGGTATTGGTTGTTCAAGTGTCCATAAGTAATGAAACAAAATACCTCCTTATCAAATGTTCGGTGTTTGTTGCATGGAAGTACTAGATTGCAAACTTTCATTTCCATAAGGATTACCGCTCTCAAGCTGAATGGTCTGAATTCATGCGTGAGTGGAGTGTTTAGTCTATCCTCTCTTCTCGCTTCGTATTTATTTCGGATAAAGAAACTAAGTTTCACCTTGCTATTCTCAAATATCAAATTGGACATATTTATCCACTGTTTTGTTTATGCAGAAACAGCTACAGACATAAGACCGAATCTCTGAGGAGGGGGTGGCCGACGGCGTGATTGACCTCACATTCCTCTCACGTACTCACGCACATACCCAAACATACCGCTTCAGCGCTAGAAGATTCGTCCAGGATAAGTCAAACACACACTTCAGGTCAGGGGTGTTGTCCGAGATCAGTGTCAGTAGCATGGCCCGACAGCTTACATTGGTTTACTCCTGCTGCCTCGGCTTAGCGGGATCTTCCACACTCGTTCACTGCGTTTCTCAATGAGATGCCAAGGGCGAGAAAGCGAATCCGGTCCGTGTCAAACGCCATTAATTCACAATCATTCTTCACTCTAGCCAGTCACTTGCACACTCTCTCGCCCTCTCCACACAGGTGTATCTCTTCCCTAATGCCTATTTCACGCTATCCATCCACACAAACTTCGGCCTTCCTCTCGGTCTATGCCCACTCACTTCCGCTTGTTCCCCTTTTTTTCTGCAATCTCTCATCATCCGTCCACAGCATGTGTCCGAACCACCTCAGAACATGTGAATCTACTGTGTACACAAATTATCTCACCAGCCCGTTCCTTTCCGAACAACATCATCATTGATCTTATTCTTCAACGTCTCTTCGACCGTACCTCTCAAAAAACATTGAGCTTTCTCTCCCATGCTCGGGTCCTTCACGTCTCAGCCCCGTACAGTAACTCCTACAACACACTTCAGTGCACCAAACCTTAAACACCTTTCTTTCAATTTAGACTTCAAAACTATTTCCACTAGTCCAGTAAATGATCACATAATTAACATACAACTAATTCTATATTAATGGAGCAACGCACCCAACTTACTGCCATAACTCTCAATTGAGGCACACTGACTTTTAATTCACCAGGCTTTGGTGCGGTGTAAGTGGTCGAAATTTATCCTGATTTGTTTTTCTTTACAGTGATTGTCTATAAAATTACATTGGTGTTGCAGCCCACTATTGTTTTTTCCTCATATCGACGCTATTTGATTTCGAGAGGAATTATGATTTGTGATTGCTATATTTTGTATTTTACTTGCGTAGAATATGTGATCGTCAAGAACGTCCTGGAGCTCCAGAACACAAAATGCTGTTGAAGCAACAGATTCGAAGGCAGTTCCACTGTGTGGATTGCAGCGTTTGATCTATCAAAATCCTTTTAACTTTAAATCATGAAACCAATTTGAAGTTTTCATACAAGTTTTCATAGTTCCATGTGTAGTTGAAATTAGCAACCCTCCTGTTCTCATCTTTCAAGTTGTAACCGTTGCAATCAGTTATAAACATTATTTCCAATCCTATTTTTAGTGGTTCGGTTACTAATAATTACCAACACAAATTTCATCAAGTGTTACCTTTCTGATTCGGGATCGGAGTGGCTTTATTCATTCAGCTTCTCCAGGCCATGGCTAACAACACCATTCTTTTCTAACGTTTTAGTCCTTCCAGTTGAACAACTATCTTTTTCTCACCAAGAAGCTTCCAGAAATGTTATACCAAGGTACATCAGTATATTGTTCAATAAGTCAACTTATAAACCAATGTGAATTCTTCAAACATAATGACATGTTTTAGAGAGTGTCACTTACGGCTATACTGCTCCAAGTCCTGCGTAAAGTTGATCGATCTATTGTGATGTTATAGATTGCACGACAATCAATATCTTCTCCATGACATATCTAGAAATTTATCTTAGATCGTATCGTTAATAATTACAGATATCATTGGTAGGAGTATTTAGTACAGATCTTCCATAGTGCACGACATATTGTGTGTATGAATTTGTGTAGCTATCTATCATAACTGTATTTTAGAACGGAGGATGTTCCCTTGATGGATCATGATCCGAGGCATACCCTTATTCGAAGTGCAATAACAATTTTCATGAGGACTTGGTTCCATAAGTAAAATCATGAATAATGTTGGATAAATAGTGCAATGATCAACTTGAATGCTCATTAGGGAAAAAAATGATTTGATGTGCATAAATAATAGGAAAAGTATTACTATTGTAATATAGTAGGGAGTAAGTTTAATAAACAATCTTCTAAGTAGGTACAATAGCATACACACTAACACACATAGCTTAGGACATTATTTTGATCGGATGTCCGATGATGTGGAGTTTACTTCCACATAACTACTATTTTGTGGGTACAGTAATCTTTTCAGTCTATGAGGGAGGTGGATGTTGAAACTGCAACCTAGATAAGTGGCAACTTATGTGCTCAATCTCATTCGAGCAACGGTTGGGTATTGTCCGCCGCGTATCATAGGCTATAGTAAGGGGCTCCAAGCGGTGACCGGAGTTCGTTAAGTTAACGCGAAGTTAACGGTAAGTTATTGATGTAATACCCAACGCTCTAGCCTGCCGAGAACGATATACAATCTAATATCAGAAGGGCGCTTCCATACTCGATTTTCACACGTCGGGGCACGACTCCTTCTGTTGGTGTTCCATGTTATTGCATTTCAATTTTTCCTGGTGCCCGGGGATGTACCTGGTCTCACCCAATTTGACGAACCAAAAAAAATTGCGATTCAAAATATCCGAACAGAAATTGCACACTTGTGACTTAGGTTCACCCACACACCACGAATTAAAAAAAAATCGACCAGTCAGGAGAATCAACAGTCGCAACTCCTCTGTTCAGGCGGAGGTAGGTTAGAATAGTGATGTCGATCTCCACCGGAGTGCAAACGTCAGCCTTCGTGAGCTCCTCCGAAGTGCGCCCAGTCGGGAAAGTTGATAAATGTGAAATCGAGGGTTGAATGAAGGAAAACAATCGGTAATCCCAATGGTCAGGTTGACTCTGAAACTATGATGATAGTTACCATATCCCTCAGCTCTTAGTGTTACGGATATTGTCAATTTACCCTGATGTTTGTTTACCTATTTAAACATAAATTTGATTCCTATAGATCATAACTGTTGATGTTAACAAATTGATAACGAGTATGTTTACATCATGATTTTCTTCAAATTTGGTTACGGTAGTTCAATTCAGAAATTTGATAACCGATGTCCTAATAAAACATTTAGTTTGCTTGTTTCCATGTCTTGTAGATTATTTTCTCAGCCTATTTTTTTTTCTTTGATATTCTTGTTTCTAATTTATGTAAATCTACAAGTTTTATACGCACAAAAACATTTCGAAGACTGAAAAACTTGACGGATGACGCCAACTTTCCGCTCATGCCATTGCAATATTGTAAACATTATGGAAACGGCGGAGCGTTCCTTGGTTGCTACAGGATTTGATATCCGAGTCAGAAGCGGTCTGGTGTCCTACAGAACTTGAGATTAATTTTTTCTCAAGTTTGAAGCCAGACAAACTATTGGAATTAAACGAGAGTAATTCCAGATGCCGAGAATGTGAATACCGAGCAAATACATGCTTTAATCATTGTATTATTAAAAAGAAGTATGTGCATGATTGTATTTGTACATATGTAAAGAAACGTAGATGTTAATTGACACTAGAATATAATTCAAAGTTTGGACATGAGTGTGACCCACACTCGAATCATAAATATATGTACATATCATTGGGAATATTATATGTATGTACGTCTCTGTAATTAGGAGTATCATCCTTCTGGCGAAACAGTGAGAGGAGTTCTGTTTCCGTGATATTAACACATTTACTGGATTGGTAGACGGCAGTGGAATACTGGGCCATCGTGACATGTGGTACATGTTCTGACTTACGCATCGTGACATGTGGAACATGTTCTGACTTACGCATCGTGACATGTGGAACTTGTTCTGACTTACGCATCGTGACATGTGGAACTTGTTCTGACGTACGCATCGTGACATGTGGAACATGTTCTGACGTACGCATCGTGACATGTGGTACATGTTCTGACTTACGCATCGTGACATGTGGTACATGTTCTGACGTACGCATCGTGACATGTAGAACAAGTTCTGACGTACGCATCGTGACATGTGGAACATGTTCTGCCGTACGCATCGTGACATGTGGAAAATGTTCTGCCGTACATACGTGACAAACCTGAATACGATATCAAAACTAACATGAGATGGTCAGAACAATATCAGTGTTCTGCTTGGGGCCCATTTATTGTTTTTTAACAATATCCTGGGGCCAATGTCATGTGGCCCAGCAGGGGCCCATCCTGAACAATATCCTATTGTCCATCTATGTTTTTTGAAGGCCGGTTCATAAAAGACACGTTCTATCACCAATTGAGAATCGATGATTATCTTTTAAACTATCACTGCATATCATCAATGTTGCATAGCGATCAATGATACCTTGTTGTGATACTGGAATCAGGCGATAAGCGGATGCGCGAGTCAGTGACCTGCGTGAAATAATTGCCAATGTTCAAGTAAACTTTTATTGAAGCAGATTTGTTCTGCTTGTGGTAAACCAAACGATCGCACAAATGAATGTGACTGCGTGTGTTTAGTTGTTGTCTAAACTATATTGTTTTTCAAATGTTTTTTTAATGGATTCGCCGTAGGTTTGCATGAACTAACATGAACGATTTTGTTGGACTGAGGGCGTGGTCATACCCTAGAATTGGTCCACAAAGAGACGTTGCGTTGATCAATTTCTGTTTTCTTGGTAAGGTGAAGGCTGCAATAACCAGTGGTATAGAAAAAGTATCTTCCGAAACTGTATTAATATGCTGATGCAATAAGGAATGATATATCGCTAGAAGGATAACAGGGCTGTAAATGACCGGAAAAAGTTATCGTCATCATGAATAACCTTGATGTTGGATTCGAATATTTTGCAAGAGTTGCGTAATTCAATCTAGCTGAATCTTCCTATAAATTTTGAAAGTATCGCAGTAGAGCTTATCTACAGTGTGCTTTAAGTAATAACTTTGCTGATATTAGCAACCTCAGAAAGAAAACGTGAGCAAAAAGTTTTTTCCTTACTTTGATGATAACATCATATTATCAAGAATACTTACCAAGAAAGCGATCGACGAGGTTATCTTCCTAACTGTATAACATTTGACTGCAGTTATCGACGATAAATATAACTAGAGTTCAAATTCGATAGCAGCATGCATGGACTGTAATGGCATCATCGAGTGTTACGTTGCAGCATGCATGGACTGTAATGGCATCATCGAGTGTTACGTTGCAGCATGCATGGACTGTAATGGCATCATCGAGTGTTACGTTGCAGCATACATGGACTGTAATGGCATCATTGAGTTACGTTGCAGCATGCATGGACTGTAATGGCATCATCGAGTGTTACGTTGCAGCATGCATGGACTGTAATGGCATCATTGAGTGTTACGTTGCAGCA
>SDVV010018251.1:0-13801 GCA_016164225.1 Gammarus roeselii
AAACTAACTGCATAGTTAGAAAGACTTATTAACATATGCACACAGGAAAAAAATATTTCAATGAGTCATAATCGATGGGTACACTAAATAGACGGATTTCTACGTGAACAAGATAATTGGAAATTTGAGCATGTGAGGCGAGAGAAAATATATATATATACAAAATGAAAGCATCTATAGATGAAATGTTGAAACACAAATAGTTGACACTGTAAATTGCATAGCAGAAGTAAATTACAATTCAAGAGTTTCTGCACGTACAAGTTCAAACAGGTATAATTTTAGTTTACGTTTAAAGGCAGCAATACTTCTACCAGTCCTTATATCAATGGTAAGAGAATTCCAGGTTTTAGCAGCTCTGTATTTTAGAAATAGTTGGGACTGTGTTGACGAATTTTGGGAGATTTGCAAATCCGCATTGTTGCGAAGATCATACATAGGATTATTTTTAATGAAAAAACTGTTATCAATGTAAGTTAAATGATTCAAAGCTTTGTAGACAAACACTGCAGCGGAAAAGTTAATGATTTGACTCAGTGGAAGAATGTTCCATTGACAAAAGAGAGGCAACGTGTGATCACGTCTGCTAGCATGCGATAGTGTTCTGATAACACGCTTTTGACTAGACACAATAGGTCTTAAGTTTGTTTTGTAGGTAGATGCATACACGTTAACACAATACGTCAGAAAAGGATGAATAAGGCTATGGTACAAAAGCCTTTTAGCAGGAGTGGTAAGACAATTTCTAATTTTGTATAGAATGCCACATGATTTGGATAATTTCCCGGCAACAAATGAGGCGTGATCTTTCCAGTTAAGTCTTTGATGAACGATAACACCGAGAAACTTTGTTTTTGCTACATATGCCACCTGTTGACCGTTCGCAACAAAGACAGGAGAGGCCAGCACAGCCATGCGCACCAGTTTATATTAAAAACAACTCCGTTTATACGGGGATAGGAACTGGAATTAGTGCGCATCATTGGCTATCATATAAACAAACCGTATGAATGACACACACACAAAAAAAAACATAAATATATAAATATATAGAACAGCAAACTCCACAGAAGATAAGCGCACAAAGACGCAACACACCCACACACCACAACCCACCACCCCAACACCACTACAACATTGAGGCATAACAAAATTAGGGCTACACATACATACACATATACATCACTGTGCACCTCACAGAATGTTCAACAGAAGAAGGCAAAGATGCAACACACCCTGACACATACACCTCCACCCACTCAGCCACCCTTGGGGGACTTGGGCATCAGTGTAGATACCTGTCTCCAATTCCACCAACATATTCGTGTGGTGGCTGCAAAGGCTGGTGGGCTGACCAACTGTCTTTTGAGATCAACTGTTTGCTGGTCATGGGAATTTATGCTTTTCCTATATGTTTTGCATATTCATTCTCTTATTGAGTGTGCATCCTGCGTTTTGAACACTGGATATTGTGGGGACTGAAGGCTGCTGGAGTCTGTCCAGAGGAGATGTACTAAAAACACTGATGGACTCTGGTGGTGGTTTGAGGAGCCTGGATTTGTTTTCCATTAAGGCTTGGTTTCTTAGGGCAGACCTGATCAAATATTGGCAGATTTGCATGAGATATCAGAGGATTTGCTAACTATGTTTTCTTTGGCTCCAAGAGTTGGTACTATAGGTCATGGGCTGAAGCTAGTGTTTCCTCCTTGCTCCTTTGATGTCCGCTGTAGGTCCTTCAGTGTGAGATGTGTTGGTGTGTGGAATAACTTGCCTGCTGACATAGTGTAGTTGACAAATATCACTTGCTATAACCAAGCCCTTGCTGATCTGATGTACAAGGAATTTTTAGATTTTGACTAGGCTGATAAAGTTTAATTCATTTGATGGGATGTGTGTGCAAGGAGGTATGTATTTTTTTGTAGTGTATATATATTTATATGTATGTGTATGTGTTATTTTGTGACTAACAGAACTTCTGTATGATCAGTTGCCTGAAGCACAAATATCATTTTTTGTTTTCCTTCATTATTTTGCCGGTCCTTTGCAGTCTGGCGTGCTGTGGCATTTGTGCCTCCTGTCAGTGTGAGATGTGTTGGTGTGTGGAATGGCTTGCCTGCTGACATAGTGTAGTTGACAAATTTCACTCGGAATTTGGCCTGCTGGGATGTAGGGTGGTCTTGGGGCTACCAAGGTGAGAAACACACGCACGCATGCACACACACACATACATACACACATGCATGCACACACACACACACACACACACACACACACACACACACGCACACACACAAACCCGTGGGCACCCGCTCATAAATACACAAAAAAAGTGCAAGAGCCACCCACAAGAAGATGGAGCATCCAGCAGGCAAACCCAAAGCTATGACACCAATATGCTACAAACCCCCCTCCCTACCCCCCCCCCTCAAAGCTAAACAAACTCAAACAGAACATCTTCCAGAATCTCCGCCAGCAACCCCTTGAATGCAGTCAGGGAATCTGTTTCCACCACTAAACTATTAAGGCTGTTCCACAACCGAGCACATCGGGCCCCAAAGAACCTTTTTTTGATGTCTGTATTACAAGCTGGCATCAAAAGCTGAAAGAGATGGCCTCGTATTCTCATCAGGGGCCCTCCAAGCTCTGCACCGCCATCCAACCCACGGATAATCCTCCAGTACATGATAAGGTCTGCCCTGAGAAACCTTCCTCTCATAGAAAATAAGCCAAATTGCGTCAGCCTGGAAAAGTAATCCAAATCAACCAGTTCATCCACATTCTTAGTCCATCTCCTCTGCACTGACTCCAGCAACCTCAAATCCCCAAGAAAACCCACATTTCACACTGACAAACAATAATCCATGACAGGCCTGATGTGCATCACAAAGAGGTATACCATAAAGTGAAGACTGCAGCAAACGGTGGATCTCAGTAGGTTGTTAGCCAAGCCCAAAGCCCTTCCCACTACCTTGCTGACATGATGGCGGAATTTCAGTTTTACATCCACCAACACACTCAAGTCTCTGTGGGACTGAACAAACTTCAATGGAATACCGCTCAAGTAGTACCGAGCTAGCCAGTGGTTCATCGCTAGGCCACTCAGCAAACCTACGCCAACCTCAACACATCGCACATCTCGGAGTTCAGCCTGAGATTCCAAAATGCACAATCTTGCTGACTATCCAGACCTGACTGCAGACAAGTCACCAGCAACTGCACATTCCTATACCCTCTTGTTGGAGATTGGGAAACAAAGTTCACCAACAGAGAAGACCTAGTGTTCATCAACCGATTGTGCATGGGACACAAGTGGATAACTCACAATGACCTGATGGATGTGGACATGGGACCAAACGTGCCACCATGCCCAAGTTTCCACCAAGTGGTTATCAGCGTGAAGCACTGATGGATTACAATGCACTTGCAGTAGCCCAACAAGCTTTCTTAAATCCCCCATGCAACCTCCAAAGCCTACTCACTGACTTAACCTGCCGGTAAACGCTAATCACTTTCAGAAAACACACCAGACTGTACGAAGCTTTCTAAACCACAAACACCTGTGCAAGTGAGGTGGTCTCTCCACCCCATTATGCACAGAGATAACAATACATATGTAAATACGCATTAACTCTTTACTTTCTTGTACCCCCTAGTATGCGAATATGCCACAATTGAAATATGGACTTGTTTTCGCCCTGACAAGATTAATCTTTTCGCATGCTAGGCCGTGCAAACTCACCTGAATCAGTGACAGTTGGGCCCTACAGGGAAGCCTATTATGACTCACATTGAGGCTTTGGTGGAAATGAGGCCCAAATCAAATCCAATTGAGCCCAGTGCAATTATATATCAATTCCAAGTGGTGCTTTCTCCATAGCCTAGGTCCTCCATCTACATTCCAAACTTTCTGTAACTCTCCTTCCCCACTCAACTTTTTGATTCATTTTGAGGGATGCATTATAGGTAGACAAGTGCCCTAGAAAAATAATCTATCTTTTAGGAGAGTATAACTCACAAATTTACTCATTCATTCTTAAATTTTTAATTTATGAAATGTTTTGCAAGGGCAGAACATTGGCTTGAGGGATTTTGAAAGTGATAAGGTAGCTAGTAGGGGCATGAAAAGGTATTGATATCAGTAAGTCTTGGCAAATTTTGGTGTTATTGGTATCAACAGGTATTGGCAAATTATGAAAGTGGTGGGATTGGTAAAAAGTTGTTGATACCTTAAATTAGTACATTAATAATATTATAAATTTTGACAATGAAGATAATTGAAAAATTTGTGCACTACTAAAAATCTATACTATAATATGCTAATGTCTTCACGTCAGCTTGTGTGTTCATCCAACCATTAACTGTGCCGAGGTCATTGGACCAGTATTTATGAAACGTTGAAGATGTATTGGGGGTAGCTACCCTCAGATGGAACAAGCTATTATTTTCATGGTCAAGAGCATCACCGCTCTCAAGTTATTCAACATAGATTGTTTGAATTTATAGTTAGACTTCAGATGATTGTACAGAGAAGTTTATTGAACAAAAGTGATAGAGCTTGGTTCAACTAGAATTACACTAATGGACATTGACAAGCTGACTTCAATGGTTATTATGATACATGCTTAAAACCTCTGTGTAGCCATAAACCTTGTACTAGTCTTGACGGTGCTACCTGTAGGTACTAGCATGCCTATATATTACTCTTGAAGTTCTGTATGATTGGAAGCGGAGGTCTGTTTTGTCCAAGCGTTTTTCTTATGCGCACCAGCGTGTGTCTGACATTGCTAAAAAAAATCAAATTATTCAAACTTTAAAAGCATTGTATTTTTTTTCTTGCACACTAAGGCGTGCAATCCTACTGGAAGCCATGATCATAGAGCTCTACGGGGGAGCCTATTATGACTCACGTTGAGGCTCTGGTGGAACTGAGAGTCAAATCAAAGCAAAGTAATGAGATGCTCAAAGAATGTTGATATGAGCATTAATAGTGTTTTCCTAAATGGAGAGTCATTGGAGGAAGTTCAGTTTTCTAAATATATGGGCTTCCATGTGGTGATGACTGAACTAGTAGAAACTGAAGTAAAATCGCAAGAGAAGGAAGGGTGCAAAGTGTTGGGTGCACTGAAGAGAGTAATGAGCTGTAGGACGTTGGTAATGGAAGCAATGAGAGAACTCGATAACGGTGTAGTTGTCCCAACTGTGCTCTACAGAGCTGAGACTTGGGTGGTGAGAGATGGGTGAGGAGGGTGTTGAAGGCAGAGGCAAGTGGAAGTAGGCTTAGAGCGAGGCTAAAGTTTGGGTAGATGGATGGTGTGAAGCAGGCGTTTGGATGGAGATACATATATGGGGCAAGATCATGTGCAAATTAAGGAGACATGCAATGTTCAGAGAATTATGCAAGATTCTGATTAACACCTACTCTTCAGAAATTGTTGCTAATGTAACTTTGAAATACTTCTGCACTTGTCACTACATTTCACTTATCTGATTGAATGTATCAGACTCTGATGTCTTCTTGCTGCCCAGTTAAATTATTTCATCATAAAAACAAAAAAGAAAACTTAAAAGATAATGAACCATGTTAAATTTTAATGCTACTAATATCTACAAACTGATCATCTATATATAATCAAATCACAGAGCAGAATTAAATTGACTGGTGTTGGTTATAATAAAATTCTTGAGTGAATATTGGCTACTGACACATAATGTGAATGGTTTGTTTAGATGGGTGGAAGCAGTAACCCAATAGCAAACTGGTGTGAGAAGTTTTCAAAAATTATAAGAGCAGCTGGCAATGTACTGTAAAGCTCCATGTGCCACATAATTTGAGTGGTAACATTGCTGTTAATGTGTTGGTAACTGCCTGTCAATTTTACAGAGTGTGTGTGTTGACTCATGTCGCTCTTTTGTTGCCGTGGGGGACCGCAACGGCACAGTGCAGATGCTGCATCCTGTTAGTCTGTCCTTGCTTGCACAACTCACTCTCCAGGTATGTTATAGTTGAAACTAGCTACATGGACAACCAAAAATGTTACCCATATGATCTTTTTATGCTTACTTCAATAGTTGACTTGATTCCACAGTCATTAAATCACACATATTGTTTGGATTCTTTGAACTATACGGGCATTTAAGCAACTGTTGAAATATTTTCTTGTGATAGGAAAATATGAATATTTTGTCTTGAAGTGTTCGAAAAACTTTGTTTGGGTTCAAATAGTTCAACAGGTGTGGCTAGTTTTAAGTAATAATTTTTTTCCTAATTTTTATTCATTTTTTTCCTCAATTCATTTTATTTTTTCATCTGCTTGCAAATTTTTCTTCTTTCTTCTACAAAGTGATGATTTAACATTGTTTTTAGCAACATTGCTTCCCTAATGGGCATGCAACTTGGCCAAGTCAGCAGGATTCAGTGTAAGGTGCTTCAGCAGAGAAGCAAACCTCCTCTGAGATGTTGTATAGTTGCTCTCATTCTCATATTCCCAACATTTTCAAACATTCTCTGTTGAAAAAAATTTTGTTTGTTATTGTTTCAACACATGATATTTCATCCTTTCCAGGTTTATGCATGAAGTTACATAGAGTAGTTTTACTAGAACAGGTGTTGATGAAATTTGATTATATTTAGTTTGGTATTTCTGTCAAAAAATTTGCATGAAATATTCCTGTAAGGAAAACAGTGTATGGGAAATCTGACCTACCAATTAGGTTTCAGAAATCCTTTTGCTCAATATTTACTGTAGTTTAAGGAAAGTCATATTCTGAAAGGTATAGATGTTTAATTTGTAACAAATTTCTGTTTATGAAGCTTGCTAATTGTTTAAAAATTGAATGGCTCTTGTGCTCGAAGGCTTTTAAATCATCTTCCGATTCAGTGACATTTTTATTGGATCCTCAATTAATGTCATACTTTCAATTGCTATCTTGCTTCTTCAGGGGAGCGATGGTCAGAATGAAGGCATACAGCGCATTTTTGTGTCACCTGATGAGCAGCTTTTGGCGTGCATCACCAGCTTGGGAAATGTAACTGTCTTACAGGTTTGTTGCTCTCATCAATCTTCACAGTCATTTCATTCTATGTTGGGTAGCAGCCTCTTTATTTTTATTATGTAGCTAATAAACATCTAAAGAATCTCAACTAGCCTCTTTGTTTTTGCTACCTATGTAATGAACTTCTAAAGAATCTCAACTAGCTACTGTCTGCCCAGAACTAGAATATACTTTGATATAAGTTGAACAAATCATAGAAATTATATTTAGCTATCAGCACTTTCATTCTTGTCCTTATCTTGAGGCAATACTTCCATCATTCTGAGTTGATGTTAGAAGTCAAGTAGCTACATTTTTTGTTAGTATTTGTGATTTTAATTGTTTAATATCGATTCAGGTATAATGACAGCTTAGAAAATTAACAGACCTTTTTACAACACAAAGATATGTATCCACTATTCATCATTGTGAGCTGTTCTGAAGACAAAATATGCATCTTGAACACACCTACTAGTAACATAAGTAACCAGTAATAGTTATGAATAATTGTAGGTTACATACCACCAATCAATAGATATTGTAGGAGGACTCTTTTGTTTAATATGTCAAGATCAAATAAAAAGTTACATTCGACTAAGATTTTTTAGAAAAATGAGTTATGAACTCTGACATTCAAGTAATCATGACAATATAGCTCCTGTTCACACTCACATTCAATAAAGAAACTGATAATAGAATGTCCAACATTTTATAATATAATAAGGTATAGATTGTAAAATTAAAAACATTTAAATGAGCCTCTAAAATTTGCTGATTATTGAATAGGTTCTTATTTGTACAAATTTACAGGAAATCTGAGTAAATTAAAACTGATGGATAACAAATGGCTGACATGTTAATTAACATAGAAGTAAATTTCTGATAGTGAATTTCTAAATGTAGTTGTTCAAAGAGGTAAAATTTTATAGTATGTTTGAAGGTAGTAGCTACCCATACTGCTAATGGTTCTAATATCTAGCATCTTTCTTGTTTTGTCTAGCATCTTTCTTGTTTGCTCTTCCGCGGGAAATTTCACTCTGGTGTGTCTTGTCTTAGGGTAGAGGAGGATGTTGTTAGTTGTCATTTGAAGGATACTGGCAGTGCTGTGCAGTATTTTTGTTGCAGGTCTAGATGTTCTGGTAGAACCAGTTCTTTTTGTGTTCCTGGCTATGAGACTGGACTTGTGTCAGCTTTCGATCAAATGCTGGTTGCTGTTGGAACCCTTCCCAAAAGAGTTGATGAGATGTCAAGGAGAATTAAGTCAGCATCTGGCGGTCATTCGGCCAACAAGCCACTTGATGGGTTTATGGCCTACGAAGCTACAATTTCTAGGGAGGGGATTCGTGCAGAATTGAGAGGGTTGCGCGAACAGGAATGCCGCCAAGACTCGATTGTCCTCAGAGGTTCCCAGACTGGCAGTGCTGAGGGTGTGAAGGAGAAGTTTGCCAAAGTTTGCTTAGCCCTGGACATCAGAGAAGTTGAGCTCAGTGGACTTATGAGGATCGGCGAAACCAGCTTGCTTAGAGCTAAAGTTCTGGATTGTGATCGATGGAGGATGCTGTTGGGTGGTGCCAAGAATTTAAGATCTGTCTGTTTTTATTCAGAGGGACTTGACCTACAGACAGCTACAGGAGATTATTGCGAGAAGGGCTGCTGTTGGCGGTGGGGTGACGGCTGCAAACCGGGGTGCAGCTGGGTGTGGAGGCGGTGGCGTTGCTGGTGGTCGTGCTGGGGCCTCGGTGTTCGTACTGATGACTGCAAAAATTGTGCTGGTGGCCTCGGGGACGGTTCTGGTGTCCGCGGGAGTGGTTCTGGTGGCCGCGGTGGCGGTTAAGATGGCCACGGTGACAGTTTAGATGGCCGCGGTGACGGTTTAGATGGCCGCGTTGGCGGCTCTGGTGGCCGCGGTGGCGGCTCTGGTGGCCGCGGTGGCGGCCCCATTGAGGGGCTGCTGTTTGCCGCATTGGTAGTGCTGCGGGTGTTGAGTCCATCAATTGTTGAGGGTCTCTGCAGTCGTCCGTCTCCCTGTTTTCATTGCTGAAGATTGGCCAGACGAATGTCAATAGTCTTACAAGCAAAATAGATTTTATTTCAGAAAATAAGCTGGAGGTGTTTGTGGTTGGTGAGTCTTGGCTTGTAAGCTCGGTTTGTTCTTCTTTTGTTGAGGTTCATCTGTTTTCTGTTGTAAGAGGAGATTCACATACTGGAGTGAGAAAACACGTTTTTTGTATATATTTGAAAAAATCACTGAAGGATGAAGAGGTTAATCTGGACTTGCCAAATGTAGCAGCAATCTTTCTGGTTCAACTTGATTTGTGGATTTTGGCTGTTTATGAACCTCCATCATATGGTGATCAGGAAAATCTTGATCTGATAAGTTTGATTAGTAACTTCTGTGTTGGTCGTGAGGTGGTCGGTTGTGTTGGGGGATTTCAACCTGCCCTCGGTGAAGTGGTCGGATGACTCGGTGCAGGAAGAGAATGTTAACTTGACGGATCAACTGTGTTTGGATTGATTTGCATCTTTTGGCTTGCATCAGTGGGTGAGGGAGCAGACTTTTCTCTTCTGAAATGGTCTGCCAGTTCGTGTTGGGGATGTTGTTGTTATGGCTTCTTTTCCGAGGTATGCTCACTCGCCTGTTGTTTGTGATTATTTGTTTGTGAATGTCTTGGAGCCTGATGGTGCAAGACACCAAACTCGGAAGTATTCTTGGCACCGGGGTAACTACGGCGCTATTTCCGAAGCATTATCGAGAATTTATTGGCCTCTTGAATTTGCTTGCCTGGGTGTTTTTGAGGCATATAATGTGTTCCTCACTATACTGAAGTGTCTGATAGACTTGCATGTGCCTCTTGCTGGAGACTCGCCTAGGGTACCATGGTCTGTGAGGCCTCCCCACGGTTTGAAGGTGAGGAGAGCAAATCCGTAGGATGATTACAAAATTTCAAGAAGGAGGTTTTGCAGAAATGATCAAAATACTTTGGAGTCACTATCTATCTTTCTTGATCTCAACTGTCAGTTTCGAAATTATGCTTTGTTCAGCCGATCTCAGTATGAGGAATACCTTATACAACGGTATAGTGACTTGCCTAAGCTGTTCCATGCTTGTATACAAAGGATGAAGAAAGGTCGTCCTGGGGTTGGACCACTTCGTAATGCAGTTGGACAGCTGGTTTACGATCCACTGGAGATAGCTGAGCGCGTGTCATCAGCCTTCTCTGACGTATTTAGAGAGGATGTTCCTACCAATCCTGCTCCGTTCCAGTTATTTAATGTCGAAATGAGCGAGTTTGCCATAAGGTCTCGGAATGTCCATGACGTTCTGGCGGGGTTCAATGTTAGTTCAGCAATGGGCATGGATAGACTCCACCCAAAGTTGCTGAAGAAGTGTGCTGTGCAATTGACACAGCCTCTCTTTATAACCTTTAACCTTTCTCTGCAGAATGGACTGCTCCTTGATACATAGAAGAGTTCATTGGTGATTCCAATTTTTTAAAGCAAATCTAGTTATGATCCCTTCGACTATTGTCTGGTGAGCCTTATCTCTGTTTGCTGCAAATCAATTTAGAGGATTGTTGCTGCTGAGCTGGTGACTATTTTGAGTCTTACCAGCTCCTTTCTTTCACACAGTTTGGATTTAGGAAGGCTAGATCAACAGAGGATCAGATGTTGCTCGTCTATTTGGATGTAGTTAAGTCTGTTGATGCTGGTTTGGTGGTAGATCTGGCCATGCTTGATTTTTCAAAGGCATTTGATGTTGTTTCCCATCCCATTTTGCTTCTGAAGTTGTAGGCACTTGGAGTTTCTGAGGTTGCGTTGAGGTGGAAGGTGGATGGGTAGTTTTCTTCATTCTCAAATTATGTGTGTTGGCGTTGATGGAGTGAATAGCGAGCCGAGGGATGTTTTCAGTGGGGTTCCACAGGGTTCATTCTTGGTTCTAGTCCTCTTATTCATATATGTTAATTTTTTGATGGATGGCCTTGTATCTAAGTTTGGAGCATTTGCTGATTATAAAATTGATTTGTCTTTCCAACGTCATGATGTTGTTGGTGGTGTGTCTGCTTTGCAGGGAGACCTTGGCAAAGTATTCTAGACTGCATTTTCATGGAATTTATCATTGAACCCTAGCAAGTGTGTTGTTTTGCGTTTCAGAAGACGTTTTGCTGGTTGGATTGATCCCAGTGCAGAGGCTGTTTACACTCTTGGGGGTGCTTATTTGGAGTTTGTCCAAGTATATCGTAATATGGGAGTTCATGTGGATGTTGTTCCTAAGTTTCATAGCCATGTCAGAGAAGTTGTGAGACGAGCTGCTGGTCTTTGTAGTGATTTGCTTAGGTCGACAGTTAATAAAAGCCAAATTTTATGGTCACACTCTTTGTGGCACATGTCAGGCCCATTCTTGATTACTGCTCCAGTGTGTGGAATCTTTGTTATGTCCAGGATGTGAAGTTGTTTGAGTCAGTTCAGAAGAGGTGAACCAAACAGGTGCATGGTCTGTCTGAGATGTCCTACCATGACAGGCTGATGGCTCTCAATTTGTTCTTGATCAAGGGCAGGTTACTGAGAAGTGACCTCATAAAATATTGAAGAATTCCGTGTTGTGACACGGAGGGTTTGGATTTGTCCATTCAGTTCCAAAGATTGCTGGATGGTAAGACGCGGGGACATCAGCACAAACTCTTGATACCTCGCTGCTCTGTGGATGTGACAAGGAGGTTTTTTAATGTTTGATGCATTAGGATATGGAATGAGCTGCCTGCTGCTGCTGTTGTCGAGTCTGCTACCATTTCTGCTTCCAAGGCAGGGTTGGCTGAGTTTATGGGTAATAAGTTGTTTGAGTGCTAGGGTCTTGCGTTCCCAGTCGTGTTGGAGAGTCTGTGGTGGGATTCGTCCTGTTTTTTTTTATGTGTGTATATGTATTTGCTTTCATGGTTTTCTGCGGGGTTGTAGTTGTGCTTTGGGTTTCCATGCAAGTGGCTTTGGGCTTATTCTCTGGAATCCAATGGTGCGCATCCCTTCCAGCATCTTCTTGTTGTTGTTCTGCGGAGTCTTTGTAGGTGCTAGCGCATGGCTGTGCTGGCCTCTCCTGGCTCGGTGCACCTGACGACTGGGTATGCTGAGCCCTTGGGAGGGGGGGGGGCTGCAAAAGGTAAAGATTAAATTTTGCGGTAAAGGATCCGGCCTGGAAACTCTGTAACACACAATTTGGGTCAGGAGTGCGGTCCGAAATCGTTGTCAGATGCATGGCCCCACAGTAAAACTGGTTTACCCCAACTGCGGCATGGTGCCCGGCCTCCCCCGCCCACGACCATCCCGTTTCTTGACGCGACGCCAAGGGCAGGAAAGCACATCAGGGCAGCGTCAAAACTCATCCATTTACAACCATTTTCCATTCACGCCTATCTATTTTATGCTCTCTTGTTACCTCCTTACTCATGTCTCTCCTTCCTAATGCCTGCTTCACGCCATCCATTCACCCAAACTTTTGTCTACCTCTAGGCCTGTGTCCACCCACCCCTGCCTTTAACTCGCTTTCCTTAATCTCAAATCATCTGTCCCCACCCTGTGCTCAAACAATCTCTTAACATGTGAATCTACTCTGTTCTCTAACTTCTTCACCCTTTAGTTACAACTGGTTGACCATTCGTTCAACCTGTGCGGTTGGATTGGGTCTTCTTCCTCCTGGAAAATATCACAGCCTTCATCTTGTCAACATTTAGCACCAACTTATTAGATGTAAACCAGTCTGAAACGTGGACAAATTGATTATTCATTAGGAATTTTTCCAACCAAGTACACTGTAGTAGTATCTGCAAAAGGGAGAAAGACAAACCTGTCAAGAATGTTCACAATATCAATAATGTAAATAAGGAAGAGAAAAGGTCCAAGGATAAACCCTTGCAGTAGCTTCTTATATTTTAAGTATACTGACAGAAGATTATTGTTTATTCCAACTCATTATGAGTTTCTATGAAGAAGATGACTTTTATCCAACTCCTGTTGTAATTGTGCATTTAAAGAGAAGCCATTCCGGTCACTCATGCCTCACTTCATGCAGAGTGGTAGACCTTGTGAATCTACAATGGGCAGTAACCCAACAAGACAATGAATACAGAGGGCATTCTACTCAAACAACATACAACGGGTAGAAAGATACGCATACACACTACTTCACTGTCACTGGGACTAACTCCATAAAGCTGTAATTTTGTTACCAAATTTCGTAGTTAATACAGTTCACTATGAAATCTTGGCTGAAGTCCATAAAAATTGAAAGCCCCACTATCAAACCTATTAGAAACATTGCAAGGGATTTTAATGAAGCATGTTCTGTATTCATGAAAGCCTGGAAGTTAGATTGATTTTGGTTGAGTAGGTTGGAGCACTTTTTCAAAAATTTTGCTTATGATGTGCAGGACTGATGTTGGGCAATAATATTTTGTCAGTTTTGCTTTCATTTGCGTGCATCAGGTGGTGGTGAGAGGGAGTGCCTGCTTTGTGCTCCCAGAGTTTGTGACCCGTTCAGAGGGTGGTGATTATATTTGTGCTGATGCACTGCACAGGTGGTGTATATGAACAATAGAGATATTAATGAAAAACAGTGTGTGAGCTGAACTCTTGACACAGGCCACCAAGTGAAAATGGCGAGAGGGTAGCGCCTACAGAGCGTGTAACTTGAAACCAGAAGCACTAACACAGTGAGAGATGGCACCAAAAGGCAAGGATGTCAGCAGTGCAGGTGAAGGTGAGAATAACGTACATGTAAATG
>SDVV010018252.1:0-13801 GCA_016164225.1 Gammarus roeselii
TGTATGTGTATGTATGTGTATGTATGTATGTATGTGTATGTATGTATGTATGTATGTATGTATGTATGTATGTATGTATGTATGTATGCATGTATGCATGTATGTATGCATGTATGTATGTATGCATGTATGTATGTATGTATGTATGTATGCATGCATGTATGCATGCATGTATGCATGCATGTATGTATGCATGCATGTATGTATGCATGCATGTATGCATGCATGTATGTATGCATGTATGTATGCATGTATGCATGTATGCATGTATGCATGTATGCATGTATGCATGTATGCATGTATGCATGCATGCATGCATGCATGCATGCATGTATGTATACACAAAGTGCTACATCAGCTTCTTCTCATATTCTGACGTGCCTTTTTTTCAGTCACGAAGGCACAGATACTCCCGCGGGTAGTCGTGTAGTGCAGGTGCTACTGAGCTCCTTCCGATCGCACGTAGTGAAAGTGCGAGTGGCGAAGAAGCCTGGCAAGCAGGACATGGACCTGCTGGAGGAAGAGGGAGACAGCGCCGAGGGAGGAGGGCTGTGGAACACCATAACCAGGTGGGTGGCGTGAAATTAAATTTGAAGAAAATGTGGAACATGTGCATTAGCAGTTTTCCAAGTTTGACTCGTGCCAGTCATAAAAAGTTACTGGGACATTCATTTTGTAGAAAAACTAAATTTCGCTTTTGTAAGACGGCCTACAAGCTTGCGAGTATTTCGTTATGGGCTCGTACATATATCTAGAGAACGGTTATTCATTTCGCATGTGTCGATGAATTTTATCAGGCTCTTATAGGTAATCCTCCTTTGACCGTGACATACGTCAAGTTTCTTCTTCTTACATTATATATATATATAAGAGTTCTCCATATTTCGCTGCATTCCTTATGGATTAGGTTTTTTTCTATAATTCTATATGAAGCGTGTAGATGAGTTTGGTAAGGTTTCACACCCCACGATTGCATCATCTGGTAACTGCGGGTGTTAGTGTGAGCTGTCTCAATACAGCCCTGGTGAGTTTGTTATTGTAGGATGCTTGTCACCAAGCTTGCGACATCTGAGAAATACTAACTGACGCCCAGAAAACAGATTCAATATTATGTTTCATCTGGAACTTCCGTCATTTCGTAAATGAGTTAGTTTTTAATTTTTCAACTACTGAGATTCTTATACCAGAAGATTTTTCGCTTTTACAGCGGGTCACAGCGTAGCTGTCTTCTGATCCAGAGCAGTAGGAAACTTTGAGCTCGTGATGTGGCATCGGCATTTGCATCTTGCTGCTACTTCGCAGACGGAGCGCGGCTCAGCGATTTGTTCGAGTAGATCAGGAACCCACTGAGGTGTTTGTCCAATCAACTTATGCACCTCCCGATGTTTACCGTGGTTGAAAATTTTAATACATGTTTGATCTCACGTATTCCCTGTGCTATTTGATTGAATAACCGAGGTGCCCGATTCGTGAAACAGTTGAATGCTACGGCTTGCATGATTTTTCCGCCCACCGTTTTTTGAACTGCAAAGAATCTGCCAATTGTTGCGTGGTTTCTCATAGTCACTTTCATCAACAAAAAAATCATTGACATTGATCTTGTTCACTTAGAAAATTCTCCAAACGTTTATGATCGAGAATCATTCAGAACGTATTTGGATGAAGTTTAACCTCAAGGCTTTCAATCTCATAATACTCAATTTCATTTACCGGCCTTGTAGCCGGGGCGTTATGATCTTGCTACCGTATCCACCGAGTTGTAGAAGTCGACTAAAAAAGAGCCGTGCTACCGTCCCCTGCGTGTCGTAAAAGGCGAGTAAAAGGGGCGGAGCGAAAGGGCTAGCAATCCCGTTCTCTGATAAACCCTTCCTCAAAAACAAGCGGGGGAGGTGAGGGTCTCCGCGCCCCATTGTTAGGGTCGCTGAATGTGCGTGGCTGTAGTACGAATGAGGTAAAGAGGAGAGAGATCGGTGAGATGTTTGTGAGGAGGAAGTTTGAAGTGTTGGCGCTTAGTGAGACGAAATTATAAGGTAAGGGCGAATGTGAGTTTGGTGTGGTAAGTGGGAGAGAGTCTGGTGTGGAGGAAGGTTGGGCACGAGAAGGTGTGGTCCTGATATTAAGTGATCGGTTGGCTCGTAGCGCTACCGCATGGAAGGAGGTGTCCTCAAAATTGATGTGGGTGAAGGTCAAGTTAGGCGTAAAAAGATGGGCATTTGTGAGTGCTTACGGACCTGGCAGCGAGAGGAGTGAAGAGGAGAGGGAGCAATTCTGGACTGACCTGAGTGAGTGTATTGAGAGTTTTGGAGGTCATTTCAATGTAGTTTTACCGGGTGACCTTAATGTGAGAGTTGGAGATGTGGTGGAAAATGTGATAGGAAGGTATGGCGTTCCCGGTAGAAATGACAGTGGAGAAAACCTGATAGGTCTGTGTATGGAGCAGGAGTTGGTGGTCGGGAATAGTTTGTTCAAGAAGCGAGATATCCTCAAGTACACATAGATAAGGATGGCCCGTGGTGCAGTGGTGGAGAGAGCGCTGATGGATTTTGTGCTGATATCGAGGAGAGTGGTGGGGTGGCTGTTGGATGTGCGGGTGTTGAGATTGGAGGAATGTCTGACCATCTGCTGGTGGAAGGTAGATTGAGAGTGGAGCAAAAGTGGAAGGGTAGTAAAAGTGAATGGACTGAATGTGAGAAGCTGAGCTGAGGAGTTCCAACAGGCGTTGAGGGAAGAATATAACAACGTGAGAGGACAGGACCTGAGAGATGTGGAGGAAGAATGGGAGACGTTAAGGGATGCGTTGCTGATATGTGCGAAGGTGTGAGGTGTGCGCCCTGTGTACGGGTGCAGAAGGAAAGGTTGTGAGTGGTGGAACGAGGAGGTCAAACTGGCGGTGGCACGGAAAAGAGGAGCGTTTGAGGAGTGGTTGCAGGTGAGGTCGGTGGTGGCTTATGAAAGCTACATAGAGAGGAGAAACGAGGTGAAGCTGGTGGTGAGGAGAGCTAAAAAGGACGCTGATGCCCGGTGGGGCAGACAGTTGTGCCAGAATTTCTGAGTAGAACAAAAAGATGTTCTGGAAAGAGGTGAAGAGGGTGAGAAAGAATGAGACCGGTAAGGAGGAAGTGGTGAAAGATGGAAGCGGCCGGTCGTTGTTATAAAGTGGTGATGTACGGAAGAGGTGGGCCGAGTATTTTGATGAGTTGTTGAATGTCGAGGATGACAGAGAGGCTGACATAGTTGCTGTGGGCGTTAATGCTCGGATGCCAGTTTTGGGAGAAAGACTTGTGGCGGACATTACCAGGGAAGAGATGCAGGAGGCGGTGAACGTGATGAAAGCAGGGAAAGCCCCTGGTTTGTATGACGTTGCGACCGAGTACCTGAAAAAGGGTGGAGTAACGATTGTCGAATGGTTGGTGAGGTTACTGAACTTGTGTTTTGTGGCAGGCGTGTTACCGATTGAGTGGCGCAGTGCCTGAATTGTTCTGCTATATAAGGGCAAATGAGATAGAAAAAAATGCTGCAACTCGAGAGATATCAGTTTATCTGTGGTTGGTAAGTTGTACGGGAGAGAGCTGATCAATGGCATTAGAGATTGTACGGACGGCGTAATTGGAGAGGAACAGTGTGGCTTTAGGAGTGGTAAAGGGTGTGCCGATCAGATTTTCGCAGTGAGAATGGTCTGTGAAAAGTACCTTGCCAAAGGAAAGTGTGTGTTCTGAGCCTTCATGGATCTGGAGAAGGCATACGACAGGATTGACAGGGAAGCGCTGTGGAGGGTGTTGCGTTTGTAGGGAGTGGGCGGACATCTGTTGAAAGGGATGAAGAGTTTCTATATTGGCAGCCGAGCAAGCGAGGTGAGTGATTGGATCACAGTGAAAGTGGGACTGAGACGAGGCTGCGTGATGTCTCCCTGGCTGTTCAACCTCCATATCGATGGAGTGGTCAGGTAGGTCAACGCAAGTGTGCTGGGTCATGGCTTGGAACTGTTGGAAGCGAATGGGCGGAGTTGGCAGTCGAGCCAGTTGCTGTTTGCTGATGATACGGCCCTGGTTGCGGTTTCAGAGGAAAAGCTATGTAGGCTAGTGTCTGAGTTTGGTAGAGTGTGTGAGAGGAGGAAGCTTCGAGTGAACGTGGGTAAGAGTAAAGGGATGAGATGCTCGAGGACTGTCGATGCGAGCGAAATTAGTGTCCCCCTAAATGGAAAGCTCTTGGAGAAAGTTTAGTGTTTTAAGTATTAGAGCTCCCATGTGGAGATACCTGAACTAGTGGAAACTGAAGTGAATGCGCGAGTGGAGGAGGGGTGTTAAGTGTTGGGTGCACTGAAGAGTGTTATGAGTTGTAGGACGTTGGAGGTGCACTGAAGAGTGTAATGAGCTGTAGGACGTTGGGGATGGAAGCAAAGAGAGGGCTGTATGAGGGTGTTGTTGTCCCAACTGTGCTCTACAGAGCTGAGACTTGAGGGGTGAGAGGAGAGGAGAGAAGAAGGTTGGCTGGAGTAACGCTTAGAGACCGGATCACCAACGACGTGGTTTGAATCAGAACAAGGATGGTGAGGAAGTTGGAGGACAGAGTAGATTCGCGTGTTCTGAGATTGCTTGGGCACATGGAGAGGATGTATGAAGGGAGATTGGTAAAAAGGGTGATGAATTCGGAGGCAAGTGGTCGCAGGCCTTGAGGTAGACCGAAGTTTGGGTGGATGGATGGTGTGAAGCAGGCTTTAGAAATGAGAGACATGAATGTGGAGGTGGCGAGAGAGCGTGCAATGAACAGGCGTGAGTGGAGAGTGGTTGTGAATGGTTGATTTTGACGCTGCTCTGATGTGCTTTCCCGCTCTTGGAATCCCGCTGTCGGGATGGTCGTGGGTGGGGGGGGGGCGGCGAATATGACGCGGCGGAGGTAAACCAGTGGAAACTGTTGGGCCCTGCTGCTGACAACGGATCCTCGGACTGCACTCGTGACCCAGAGTGTATGTTGTGGGGTTACCGGCTGAACCCTTCATTACAGAAGGGCTAAGTTGGGTGAGTATGAGCGTATGATGTTGTGAGGTGCGCCTTGCCGTCGGCCACACCCCTTCCTGAGGGATGCGGCCTAGTGTCTGTATTTGTATTTACCTCTAATTTTTGAGGTGAAGCTTCTTTGAACTGCTTCAAATCTTTCCGTGTGTATGGGATCCTTTGAGGAGAGCAATTTTCTATATTTGGTTCATTATGTTTCCAAAGTGTCAACATTGTCCTTTTATCTCTGGAAAGAAAGATTTTCATGGCCAAGGAACACAGTCTTTTGCAGCTAGCCTCGATCTTTACAATTTGCTCATTGGATGATGCATTATTTTCATTCGTCCACTTTTTTAAATGGCCGCGTTGTTGTTATAATGACATAAAGACACAGTTTATAGTTCAGAATTGTTCCATATCTTGCTAATTCAAATTTAGATTTGTTGAATTGCATGCTATTTTCGCCAACCCACTTAGAGACTTATTTTAGATCGGCTCGAACAGCGTCTTCATTTCTCGTGTCATTCACTGTGCCTTGTACTCTGGCATAGTCTGCAATGCCGGAAACCAATGAATGTAATGCTTCTGCTCAGATAATTAGCCATTACTCAGAAAAGCTGAGGCCCACGCACAGTGCCTTGTTTGATCCCACTAAGGACTTCCACTGGTGCATTTACCACACTTTCGACCATAATTTTTTTTTATTCATTCATAAAAATGATTTTTGATGATAGCGTTATGAAATTTTGATATCAGTATACTGTGAGCTACTTTGACGTAAACGGCAGGCCGTGGCCAAAATCTAGATGAATCACATCCACGTCTGATCCGTCACACAAAGCATTGCTTATTGCATCCTAGTGTTCCAGTACTTGGGTAGACGTGCTCCTCTTACCTCTGTAATCATGTTGCATGGAGTTGAACCATATATCTTCTCCAAGAAAATTGATTATTCGTCCTATATGCATGAAATTGCAATTCAGGCAGGTAGCTCGTGAGGTCTCCTCAATTTGCGATAGGATCACATCATGTTGTATTGGTTTTGTGATATCAGAGGTGTTCAAAGACTTATGCCACAAAATTTGTAGTGGTCTCGACTCTCGACAGTACCTGCCGGCATTGTTTCAATAGAATGGCTGAGATGTCGTCTGGCCCGGATGCGTTATTGCTACCTATGTCATCGATAGCTTTTCTAATTAATGAGATGTCAACAAATGTTAACATGTTAATACAAATTGTAGAAAGGTTGATATAGTTTTCCAGCGGGTGGGAATAAATATCTATCAGCCAGAAGCCAAAAGTGTATCTACCTTCAATGTTAATAATGTATACATTTTCCTATTGGTGCCAATACCATCACTTACCTAAATTTGGCTGGTCAACTAATGTTCAAATTGCGAAATTATCCCATTTGTTTCCACGTCGCTATTCTAAACGAACAATAGTTTCAAATCTGGTTGACTGCACACATTGCCCATAATGGGGGTCCGGGCCAAACTAATTCCAATGTTGTAGAATAAGATCCTTAACCAGAGAATTCAATAGTTCCAATTTGACTGATCAGTCAGCTGGGGCTCCCGACCGTTATGGGGCTTACAGGGGATCCGCAATTCCTGACTCAGTCTGTCGGTGCTTGGCAGTTGCAGTAGAAGTATTGTCCTGTCAAGAGTTAATTTTGGTACAAATGAAATATGTAAGTAACCCACTGGTGTTGATTTACTCTGTGCCTTGGGGGTTGTTATGGGCCCCTCTTGATGCAGTTGTTTTCCGTGGTGTGCAAGGCTGATGATGACTCTTCAAATTATTGCCCATCTTTTGGTTTGATGCTGGTGCCGCTAATTTGGTTCGTTGCTTATTGTTGGGAAAACCAAATCGCGAACTATGGTTTTGTACTAGCAGTTGTGGCTCAGAATGCTACTGGTGAAACCATTTATATGTTACGTCTCAGGAGTTATAAATTCTTCCTGTAGGTGAATCTATTATTAGAACTGGAAACTTTATGGATTGTATCAGTTATGGGAAATTGTATTCTCTGTGAATTTTACTCCTCTTACTTGGGCGTTGCATGCAGATGTATCCTAGTGTAAAAATTGCTGTCAACCTCACTCACTAGTAGCCGTCACCTTTGAAGAACTCTTGTGACAGCTGTCAGAGATTGGAGTGGTTGTTAACCCTAAGCTTACCTCCACATCAATCTTTAATTAAATACTCAGCTGCCTACTGGCTGTTGAATGGCAAGTTCCTTTAATGAGTTACCTTGCAGTACCGACAACACTGGGCCTCTGAATACGCCTTGGAAAAGTGAGGTGTTGAAAACTGTTTGGCTGTTTGAGTTTCGGATATTTCGAGTAGTGTAGTGAGCCTGGAGGCAATTACTTTTAGATTAGCTTGCTCAGTTAGGCAATGGTTCGTCAGCCGTCCCATCTTGGATTACTGTCTACATAACTACCTCCTGCAGCCCAGATCTGTCGAAACCTCAGGTTGAGATTTACAAAATACGAACCCTCGTGCTTAGGCCGCCTGTGTTGTCCCATTTATAACTTGATTAGTAGGCATCCTTGGCATTTGGAGACTCATCTAGGTAGGTCGGTTATCCTTAGCGTTGCGGGAGTCCCGTACGGTAACACGCAAACATTTTATCGTTTTGCGCCTCCAAGCAGTAACCTGCGTGAAGGCCTTACTAATTGAATGCAACGCACTTGCGCCAACAGAAGAGTTTTCCTTGAATTACCTTTTTATGCAACTAAGCGTTCTCCACGACCCCACTTACAAATGAAGCTAATCGCTCTTGGCAAACATGCCAGCTCAAACAAAACTGTGCAAATATTAAATAGTAGTACGGATGAAATAATTCTTCCACTAAACAAAATACTTGGGTGTACAAATCAAAAGGCACAAAAAATTAAATTTTAATTGGAAAGCTGAATATAGGTCCTCATTTTAGTTATAAAGGAATCAATGAAGTATTATCTACGTATGTAGCTAGCGTACATGTCACAATTAAAATCTTGAATGATTCATGGTTTGATAAAGCCAATGTTTCCACACATGCTACAGTACAAACCTACCTGAATTGATTCTCTCAGCGTTCTACGGGTGAGCTCACCTAAACTCACGCCCGATCTCCGGTAGAGATGAGCCTCGTTATCTCTTCAAATATCACAACTATGTATGGACATTCCAAGGAATCAATAATAACACTATTCAAAAAATTCATCAGACCCGTAATTTTTTACGCAATTTTCTACGCAAGGTTGCATGGTTTTCAGACCTTGCTTCCGCACTCATAAACTCCATATAAAGAATACAGAACGCAGCCTTACGCATTGCAACTGACCGGACAAAAAACACACCGATTCCTCATCGGCATGAAGAAGCCATGGTCCTTCCTCTCAAGCGTTTTTAGAATGAGAAGGACACTACCCTGCAACAAGATTCTGGACCTGGTACATCCCTGTCACCACCTATCGAACCCATTGAACTATACATAATCCACCGACATAATCCCATTACTCTACCAATACCCAACTCACAGACATATCTACACATCAAGAGATACACACACACACTTCACAGCGATTGCGCTTGCTGTACATGAAACCAACACGGTCGTACAAAGATGCCCACCGGATGTGGAAGAATTGGGGCTGCCCAAGACTCAGGGTTCACCTGTCGAGGCTGAGGTACGACCACCAAACGGCAATCCAGCCTAACCAAGATGAGACTGTGTAAAATGTCACTTTCAATCTATGCCTGCGGTCCCGGGCGCGCGCGAGCGATACTGTCTAGCACTTGAACGTGTTGTGCCCCGCCATCGCACCCGCCAAGTTCATTCATGATATCACGGCGGTGACCAATCTATGTGATCACCGGGTGTGTGGGTCTAATGCAGGCGCCATCACTGGCCGTTACATGTCCGTGGGTATTGACTCTTTGGTTGTGCCTTGGCTTCACCACTTGAGGAGCTGGGGCTAAACAACAATACCAGCCTATCATTATAACATCATATGCCAACCGGTTGATATTACGAAATTTTTTGTAATAGCTACTTGCCAAACATTTAGTTTTGCAAGTAGCTATGTGTGAACAATCCGACGATACTTCAGAAAATTGTTTTTGGAATTAAAACTTCCATCTTTTATAACATAATTAGAAGCTGTCAACAAGTCATGTTCATTTTTACGAGTCACAGGCGGTGTTGGGAGACATGGCTGTTTTACTGTTACGGATAATGTCTTATTTATATATTATTTAGACGCTTCAATTCTCATGCTGTTGTCAGTTATAAGCTTCCTGTTGTGTTGACAAAAATTCCCTTTTGTTGGCTCGCAGCACATTCAGCTCCGGTGACGAGGCCTCCACCGACTTATCCTCCAGTGGTGGCGAGGCTGTGGACACCATCAACATCTTCAGCGTGGCCTCGGGTCACCTGTACGAGCGCTTCCTTCGCATCATGATGGTGTCCGTCCGCAAACACACTAAATCGCCCGTCAAGTTCTGGTTCCTCAAGAATTTCCTCTCGCCCTCACTCAAGGTTTCTGCTGAATGATCTGTTCCGTTTTATTTGCTCAGTTTAGTAGGTTCTAATGAATGATAAATGACATACTTTTTTATGTCTGAAAGCTAACAGTTACCACTCGCTAGAAAATATATCCATCTCATCGTTTAGTTTGACATGACTGTCAACAGTGTCTTCTTTATTCTAATAGATCTATTCAGTTCAAATTTAAACCTTTCAAATGACTATTACCATTGAGCAATTTCTTATCCACTTTTTGCCGATACTCTCCGTTCTTCTCCCCTGTCAGGACTCTCTACCCGTCCTGGCGGCCGAGTATGGATTCTCATACGAGCTTGTGCAGTACAAGTGGCCGCGCTGGCTTCACCAGCAGACAGAGAAGCAGCGCATTATTTGGGGATACAAGATTCTCTTCCTTGACGTGCTCTTCCCACTACACGTTAGAAAAATCATCTTTGTGGACGCGGATCAAGTAAGTGAAGGACTTTGTAGTCGCGGATAAAGTAAGTGAAGGCCTATTTACTGGTTATTTCTAAAGCTTATAACAATGAACGCTCTGAAAAATCTACATCATATGACAGTTCACATTTTGATTCAATTTAATAGATTGAATAAATTTACCTTTTCCGTTTTAAAGCATGACATTACAAACAATACATTTGGCCCTTTGAATGGGATCTATTCATATGAGCACAGATCTGAACCCTTCGAATGAAGCTTGCAAATGCACATCGAACTTTTTACCGGCCCATTTCTGTCGCGACTTTGCTTTGCAGTTTTTTCAGATATTCAAGTGTCGTGGACATTTGTGAACAATGGATACCATCTCTTCGTAAAACTAGTAGTCGCGCGGGCCAAGGCTGGTCGTTAGGCAGCTAATCACTCTCTCCGGAAATCGGCTGATTGAAATGCATGACATTCGACCGAGTGCTACCGATAGTTCGGTTTGAAGTCGACGTTGCAGATAATTCCAAGAAGTACCTCAATCTCACTTGGAAAAATTTGTGGTCAGCTGTTAGGGGGGAAAATTCATTAACTGGATTGTGCTCTCTGCTCTGACGCAGTGTATCCCATTAATTTCGAACAGTTTTCCAAAGCGAGTAATCAGCGCCGGATGAACCAGCCTTGGCCCGCTCGACTCCTAGTTTTGGGGTGAGGTGGAATCCTTTGTCCGTGAGTGCAAGCAAACGATAATTGCAGATCGGAAGAAACTGCTCAGTGATGTCGCGGAAGAAAGGACCAAAAAAATAGTTCAATTTGCATTTGCAAGCTTCATCCGAAGGGTTCTGATCTGGGCTTTGAAGAATAGGTCTCATTTTTCAAATAAAAATCGATTTTGTCAATTCATGAGTTAGAACGAGCTATGTCCATCTTTTTCAACAGTTCCATCAGTTCAAAGTTTCAAATGTCACATCGTTATAGTGTAACATTCCTAATTTGCATGTTTATTGTTTATTATTTTCCATCTTTGTCATCGTTAAATTTAGTTGACTACTGAGTCAAATAAATGTTATGATGTTTTTCAGAATGTTCAATCATGCAGTAATAGTGTATGGTAAACTTGAAAGTGCTTCAAACATAATAGCCAATTTCCGTGTGTGTGCATCCCAGTTTTTGTGTTGCATAAGCACTAAGTGAAAATTAGAAATGGACAGGCCTATTTCTGTCTCTACAACTTCAGTTTTTAACAGAACAAGACTAACCGAGTGTTGGCTAACCGCATAACTTGCGCCCTTGCAAAAGCTTGCATAAGAGCCGCGCGGCTGCAAGCACTTCCGTTGAGAGCTTATGCCTTCCACCTACTCTTAATTTGCTAATAAACAAGGAAACCAATTTGTTCGATTCTGATCCCTTGGGCTACTACTATTCGAACTGAAGGAACCGCCGGCTGCGCGCACTGTGTTCGACCACTGTGTTCGACGTTAAACTCTACCCGGGTGTCGGCACCTCCCCAGAGAAGCCTACTCAGGGGTAGCAGGAGTTGACAGACAACTCAACGAAGGGTATTGAGGGCATTAACGCTGTCGGTGTTAGTCTTAGACCGCCGTGTGTCGATCGGGCAGACACAACACTGCCCAACAGTGTCCAGACAGAAACCTTATCCCAACTAATGGTAGGGTATACCGGACTTAGAGGAAACTTGAGTGCAGTCAGCTGGGCTGCCCCCCAAAAAACTCATACAGATACTAGGCCGCATCCCCCAGAAAGGGGGGTGGCCGACGGCAAGGCGTACCTCACACCCTCATACGCTCACACTCACACAACTTAGCCCGTTTTTGCTGAAGGGTCCGGCCGGTAGCCCCCCAATTCACACTCTGGGTGACAGGGCCCGACAGTTTTCATTGGTGTACCCCCGCTGCGTCATAATGGCCGGCCCCCCCCACCTATGACCATCCCGACAGCGGGATACCAAGGGCGGGAAATCACATCAGAGCAGCGTCAAAATCAACTATTCACAACCATTCTCCACTCACGCCTGTTCATTGCACGCTCTCTTGCCACCTCCCCATTCATGTCTCTTTCCCAACGCCTACTTTACACCATCCATCCACCCAGACCTCGGTCTACCCCTAGGCCTGCAACCACTCGCCTCTGCATTCATCACCCTTTTCACCAATTTCCCTTCATCCATCCTCTCCATGTGCCTGAACCATCTCAGCACACGCGAATCCACTCTGTCCTCCAACTTCTTCACCATCCCTGTTCTGTTTCGAACCACGTCGTTGGTGATCCGGTCTCTCAGCGTTACTCCAGCCATGCTCCTCAAACATTACATCTCGAAAACATTCAACCTTCTTCTCTCCTATGCTCTCGCCCCCCAAGCGAGAGCAGATACTTAAAACACTGAACTTCCTCCAAGAGCTCTCCATTTAGGGTGACACTAATTTTGCTCGCATCGACAGTCCTCGAGCATCTCATTACTTTACTCTTACCCACGTTCACTCGGAAAATGTCACAGCGACCCACACAACTATCGTCCCATTGCCCTAACTAGCGTCCTATGTAAGACTATGCAAAGAATGATAAACTCACGCCTAGTCGACTACTTTGAAATGCATGCAGGCCTTAACAACATACAGTGTGGTGGCCGTAAGCGCCACTCCACAACGGACCACCTCGTACGACTAGAATCAGACATTAGAAAGGCCTTTGTCCGAAGAGAACATGTGGTTTCCATATTTTTCGACGTTGAAAAGCATACGACACTACGTGGAATTACGCGATCATGAAGGATCTCCACCGTAAAGGTTTGAGAGGTCGGATACCACTTTTCATCCACCAATTTCTACAAAATCGCACCTTCAGGGTCAAGGTTGGCGACACTCAGTCTCCGTCATATCCGCAAGAAATGGGCGTTCCCCAGGGAAGCGTCCTCAGTGTCACTCTCTTTATCCTCAAAATCGATTAGTTAGCCGACATTCTTCCCAGAGACGGAAGACTGCTCTCATCGCTATACGTGGACGACCTACAAATAAGCTACAGACACCCCAGCCTCATAACAATCCAACATGAACTCCAGAAGTGCCTAAACCTAGTCGGGAACTGGGCTTCCCTAAACGGATTCCGATTCTCGCCCTCTAAAACTAAAAACATGTACTTTACCCTTGTGCCCGGTTTACACCTGAAACCAGCCCTAACGCTGCACAACACACCTCTAGTATACGAATAAACGATCAAATTCCTGGGTCTTGTGTGGGATCCTAAACTCACGTGGCGACCCCACATTGCAGCCCTGGCGACCCGATGCAAAAGGTCGACATGACTTATCCAATCGGTAACATCCCTTAAGTTCGTTGCCGACATGGACACCGGAATGACGTTGTTCAGAGCAATGCAATAATACGATCGCGCATGGACTACATAGCCGTTGTCTACGGATCTGCAGCCAAAACTACTCTCGACCCTCTCTCGACCATCGCAAACAATGCTTTGCGTATCACAACCGGCGCGTTCCGCTCCACTCCAATCGAATCACTTAACGTGCTCGCTAACGAACTTCCACTTCCGCTCCGGCGAGACAAACTTTCGCTACAATACTATTTTAAGACTAGAAGTCTTATCAACAACCCAGCAATCAGCTACATCACTAACATATCTGATAAGCGCCTTTTTGCGGCTAAGAAGAATATATGCCCACCATTTTCCCTGCGCGTGGACAACCTGCTGACCAAATCCTTCAAATTAACACACCGACATGGATGATCAACCCACCACCGGTCAACCTAGACCTGCAAATCTACCCTAAAGCAACTACTCCAACCAACGTGTACCGGCAGGAATTCCTAAGACT
>SDVV010018253.1:0-13801 GCA_016164225.1 Gammarus roeselii
CCAGACATAATTTTTGACATGTTGACCTATTTATATTTATTAATATTTCAGGCTAATTTTCCGCCACACATGATAGGTTGTGTTATTGATGTATAATTGTCAACTTTCATTTGCATGCACAGCCACACTAGGATTATATAAGACAACCGGTGGCTGATGCATTTAAATTAATTTGATTTCATTAAATTGAAAATTATTGCACTGATTCCAAAGTAAAAATCATTTACACGGGTTTATTGTTTCTCAACCCTATAGCTCATGGGCAAGTAATTACGTTGAGTGCCCCACATTGGGAACCTCACAAACATATAAAACTCAAAGACACACTAAAACTCTCGAGTTATAATAAAATAAGAAGAATGATGCAATAACCGACCAATTATGCCCGAAAAATTATGCTACATGGAAGATGCATAACTAAAATAACCTAAAAATCCTATAACTGTATGAGATAACTATTCAAAATTAAAAAAAACTTCAAATCCCACATAAATCAACCGAGCATTTTAAATATACATAACACAATATTATAACTTACAATACATCCATATCGTTCAGTATTCTCACTGTAGCGCATCCAACGATACTCGCCATACCGAAAAATTGAGATAAGACTACCCGAACAGTCTTGATAACGAAACTGGATAATGCGGTATGGAGTATACAAAATCATGAAATGAAGTTGCTGCATCAATCCAAAATACAAACATCAACTCGCCAACTGCCAGACCAATAAACCGTACTACTCCTATAAATATTATATACGTATGAAATAAATAGAGGAAAAAACACAAAACATCACCTAAATTCAACATCAAGAATCCAACCAACTTCCGAATGAGTCAATTATATTCTTGGGTGATTTTCCTCGAGGAATGTTTCACTCACCAGTCAATTTTGTATCTACTTTTCTTCATCGGAGAGCTCACAACATAGAAAAATAATGAAGAAGTTACTGCAGGAGTAAGTAAAACATACCGCAAGGGTATTGATAAAAACAATCGCAGAAAATAACAATAAACTAATTGAAACTTTTCCACTTGTAAATTGATTAATACCAAACGACGTAGAAATGATACCAAGGTTGAAAAAAATCATCATGAAGGTGTCCGGAAAGTGAGTTCTTTTAATCTTTAATATTACTTATAAATTATTATGTACTTGTTGGATTTATTATCAATAAAAAACATCTCATAAATGTATGTTGACATTACCCCAAAAACATTTAGAGGACCCAGCATTGAAAATGCATATATGCAACATGACATGCAACGAAGTTGCAATACAATATGCCCAAGCATTGAAAGGCTAATACCCTTATGTAAATAAAAATATAAAATCAAATATTCCGAAAGCTATCCATCCGTCCGAATGAGTCATTCCCCTCCGTTCCCTTTCGCGCTGCCTGCCTTCCGCAACCTTCCACCCGCTGACTCTAGATTGCAATCATTGCGCGGCTGACTCCCGCAATCCTATCTTATTTATTCCTTCACTAATTCGGTCAAAATTGGTTCCGACCCTCATGATCGCCCCATGATCGCCCCTCCATACGCACGCGGATAAAACTGCCTTGATCTCCCCCTACCCCCCATTTATGGTCGCCCCAAGGTCGCTCCTCCGTACGCCCGACGATAAAACTGCCTCGATGGCCGTTTCATACCGTCATACGTTACTTCCATCATGCCATCTTTCCAGCCCAATCTGTTACACTCTGGTGCCAATCTTTTTCTTTCATTTCTTCACACTCCATTCGGGCCCTTCACCACGTTCATTCCGCATTCTCCAGACATCCCCAAGTGCTTCTACATCTTGCGGTCTTATAAATTGGTACCCACACTTTCTGGCTCTCCGCTTACAGTCCTTTTCCCACTGGCTCTGCCTACTGTTCCACTTGTGCACTTTCTTTGGCCACCTTGCCTCACACATCCCATCTAGTCTCACTTTATATGCCAGTACTGATTTTGTTACTCGTTCCTCAAACAGACTCCATCCTCTGATTGCTTCCACGCCAGCCCATCCGCTTGCTCCAAGAGCCATTCGTCCGACCTTCTTTTGTGTCACGTCCAGTTTTGCCAGCTCAGTCTCTGTCCATCTTATGACATCCATTCCATTCATAATACCAGGTACAGCCATGTTCTTCCATAACCCTCTCAAGCATTCATATCTGTTTTCTCTGGTGCGTGTCACACTACCAAGTCTACCCCACCACTGTTGCGCCCTGAACATCTTTCTGTCTTAGCCTTCTCGCACCCATTCTCAGTCATCCAGCACCCAAAGTACTTGTATTCTCGTGTGCACCTAATTTCAACATCTCCCAGTTGCCATTTTAGCTCTCATCTCCCTCTTCTCCGTTTACTACAATAACTTACCTCTTCTCACCACTGAAACAAACCTGAAAGTCCCTTTCATATCCACTCACCACATCCAGCATTCTTTGTAGCTTGACAATATCAACTTCACACAGCAGACAGCTTAGTCGTTCATTTCCAACACGTATACCTATGCCAGCCCTCTTGATTCTCACTGTCAGTTCTTCTGTATATAATCCAAACAGTATCGGCGATAAGATGCATTCCTGTCTCACTCCTCTTATGCTTCTCACCTATCCAGTCTCTAGCTCTCCGAGTTTGTATACTGCCCGTGTGCTTGCATACAAGCTCCTAATGATATTGACTATTTTCTCACTCATCCCTATCCTAGTCAGTATGTCACACAGGATGGTCCTATTTACTCTATCATAGGCTTTCTCAATATCCAGGAAGGTAATGAATCCTTTCTTCCCATCCTTTTTCATTCGTTCAATCATTTCAATGACCACAAAAATGTTGTCTTCTCCTCTCCTGTCTTTCCGAAACCCGTTTTGCTCTTCTCCCAGAACACCATGCACTTCTATCATTTCTTTCATTCTCTCATTTAAGATACCACAGAATATCTTGCTCACAGTGTCTGCCAAAGCAACAGGTCGGTAATTTTTCAGCTCTTTTTTACTCATGTGCCCTCCCTTGTGTAACAGAATCACTTTGCATTCGTTCCACTTGTTTGGCCTTTTCTCATCATCCCATATTTTCTGGAAAAGTTCATGCAGCTTCTCAATCGGTCTTCTACCTCCATTCATAAACAATTCATATGGGATTTCATCTGGTCCAGCAGTCTTCCCATCTTTCAGTTTCTTAAGAAACCTTTCAATCTCTACATGGCTTATCTCCTCATTCATTTCTTCCATGTCATTCCTTTCAGTTAACATGTGAGGTGTCTCATGCCTTCCATTTGCCTCATCATTCATGCCACCAATGTCCGCCCAGAACTCAGTAATAGCATCCTTCATTTCATTTTTGTCTTTCACACTGACTCCATGCACCACCAATTCACCAATCTCAGTCATTTGGTCACATCCATCTCCTCTTAGAAATCTGAACCAGTCTCTTCCACCCTCTTCTCCTTTGTTCTGCAGATCTTCAACAATTTTTTTTCATCTTTTGCTCTAGCTTCACTCATTATGCCTTTCACCACATTTCTCTGCATTACGTACTCCCTCCATGCCATATCAGCCTCTGCCACTGTAGCTTTTCCCCTTCTCAACCAGTTTCTTCACACTTGTCTGAACCCTGTTTCTTCTCTTTCTTTCCAGCCTTCTTCTCTTTAATTCCATATCATACCATGCATTTAAAGGCCCTGTCTTTAGACGGGGTTTGACATACCCAATTGTCCTAGCTCCTACTTTTTTCAGGGTAGTGACTAGGGCATCATTTGTCTCGTTCACTTCTTGCACACCCTGCCAGACAGCATTTGTTAATTCAACCTGGAATTCATCCCACTTGGCCTCCCGTACTCTCCATTTCCGCTTTTCGGTTGTTTTCTTGGTCACACCCTTCTTCTGTTATTTGCCAATTCTGAAATTCATCACTTGCATGTTATGGTTACTTGTAACATCAATCAAGCGATCCTCATCCACCCACATGCTTGTGGCTTGGTTTCGTGCTCTTGCATTTACAAGAATGAAATCAATGGCAGACTTCTGCCTTTTTGCACTCCATGTCTCTTTTCCTATTCCAATAGTAACATTCATGTTTTCATGATGCATCTTCTCTTCGGTAAAGTCAATAAGCTTTTGTTCATTTTCATTCACTTCCTCTCCTAATAGTCCAATTTGGCAATTCATATCTCCCATTATCAAAATCTTTACATTCCTGTTTTCTTGGACCACCTTCTTTACAATTGCATACTTTCTTTCTTTGTCTCATCAACGCCAACCGTTGTCATGTAGCATACCACCAAAACACGGCTCTCGGTTTTGTCACAGATTTTGTGTTGAATTTTTGCGGCCAGTATGTCCTCACTCATGTCACAGCTCCCTACGTCAATCTTATCTACTTCGAGTCCAATCTCTTTCCTCAAAAGAACACCAATTCCTCCACCTTGCTTGAGCCACTTGCTCCTACCCTTACCAATCATTTGGTATTGTTCACTAGATTCATTTACTCTCTCTCTTAGGTGGGTCTCAGTTAGAGCCAACACATCCATACCCCACTCATACACTTCTGTATACATATCTTCTAGTTTACCATCACCCCATCCTCTTACATACACACACCCAAACCGCATGTTCACCTCTTTGTCTTTACTTTGACTCTGTCGTCACCTTTGCTCACCATTCGGACTCTTCCCACGCTTCATTCTCAAGTACTTGCTGCTTGCATCTATCCATCTGATCATCTTCTGTGACATCCTGGCTTCCCCTTTTGTATTCAGGTGTATTCCATCCTTAGCAAACATCTCCGGACCAAAGACAGGGTCTATGTTTATAAAGCTGGTTCCTGTGTTACCAGTTTCTTTCCAAGCGTCCCGGTACAAGCTCAAAACTGCCTCACGGAGTTTGGTGTTTATCTCTTTCCGGGCTTCCTCGTATTTCAGCTGGTGGGCCTGCTGCGGTCGCGGCATGATGCTCACTACTGCCACACGAATACCCTCATTTCTATCTTTTATTGCTTTCACTGTGTCAACAATCATTCTCACAGTGGTATCTCTCTCTCTCTCTCTCCAACAGTCTGTGATCTCCTCCTAGGATGACAATCATGCCATCCTTCCTACCTACACTAACTTCCAGTGCCTCCTCTGTCACACTCTTTATATGTGCTCTGTTCATGCTCATAAGCTTACTCTCACCATTTAGTCGCACATGCCTCTCCAAGTTCTTCATCATACAGTCACCAATCACAACAACTGGGACAGACAACTTTTTCCCAGGCGGCTCTTGATGTTCCCCTCCTGCCTCAGTCAGTGCTGCATTCCCTGCCTCAAAATCAGATGGAATGACTCCCTCAGCAGCCCCATATGACATTGCTTAGTGCCATACTAGAACATTTCATAACATGGAAATATGTGCAATACATACTATTTGTAAGGTTTTTGACATATTATTCCAGATTACATCTTCATGGAACGTGTCATTGAGCCCTAGCAAGCGTATTGTTTTGCGTTTTGGAATTCGTTTTGCCAAGGGATATTGTCTTCTATTTCTTAGAAAAGATTTATTATAACTAAATTTTAAGTCTCCCTATTCTATAGAGGTGTCAAAGTATGGAATTCCTTTCAAATCATGATCATATCTTTAACTTTATTAATGTTAAAGATATGAAACTCAAACAAAATTTCAGTTTACAATATTGGTACAGTTAGCTACAATTATTTGTTACCATATTCATTGTTTATCGTATTGTTTATATTTTATTTCTCTTCAATACTACAATGGTTTTCGATACTTTTTTCAGATATGCTACTTCTGGTTAGGTCACTGTTAGGATATGTTTTAGTTTAGGAAGGTTGTCCCTAATTAAAGCATTTTACTTATCCGGGCCCACAGTCTGTTTCTTAAACTTTGTTCATAATCTTTCTGAACATGTAATCAGTTTATTATTCTGTTGGTAAGTGTTCACCAGTAATTTGAAACTTGTAGACAGATGTGATGATAAAGTGTTTCACGTTCACCGTGAACCGTATCACGCTCACACGCAGTCGATCAAATTCTCGTTAGAAACGGCGACACAAAAGTTACAAGTTCCAACCCGCTGACTGAACGGATCTGTTAAAACAAATCCTGCGATGTTGATTAGCGCTATACACTAAACTTGAATACGTATCCCAAATTGGAAAAATGCTCAAAATTAATATAACATGATTAAATTGTTTATTCATCACGTCCGATCTTCGGCTGTCCGAATTCATCCGAACATTAGCATAGATGAACCTGCAATTTTTGGGGTCATGAAAATTAGTCCTCTGAGAGTGACGCCGGTAAGTGTTGCCGTGAACTTCAAAAATACAGAGCAAAACACCTCAGTTGGTTGTATTGGTTTTGGTTCATTTTTCTTGTACATACTCCGAGATCCCATGGTGTTCATTTGAAGTTTGTCCGGGTTCACAGTGATTTGGGAGTTTATGTAAATGTTGTCGTACCTTCCATGGTCATGTCAGAGAAGTTGTGTATAATATGAACTGCGATCTTTAGTGAATACTTAGATCGGCTGTGAATGCATGTCCGGATTGTGGCATTCTTTGTGTCGCACGTCAGCTCCATTCTAAACTAATGCTTTATTTGTAAAATCTTAGTTTTGTCCAGAGGGTGTGATTTTGCTATGTTAGAGAATCAGTCCTGGAGAGGTGGTCCAAACAGGTGCAGAGCCTGTCTGAAGATTGAGGGGTCCTGCCATGACAGACCAATAGCTCGGGATTTGTTTTTGTTATGAAAGGGCAGGCTTCAGAGCAGTGACCTCATACATCATGGGAAAATTTGGACTTGTCATTATAGCAGTTGTGATTTTTCTATTCTGTTCCAGAGGTCACTGGATGTTAGGATGAGGGGATATTCACACTAACTTTTATTTTCCCATTACTTTGCAGTTGTGACTAGAAGGTTTTTCAGTGTTTGTTGCCTTAGAAAATGGATTGAGCTGCCTACCGTTGTTGTTTAACCATTTACAGTTGTTTGTGTGTTGGGGGCCAGTAGAGTCGTGCTGTGTTTGTACTATTGTTCACTGTTTTGTTGTATATATCTCACCTTTGCAGCCCCCACAGCCCTGACAGCCCCACCAACTAGGCAACACGATTGAGGCAGTTTACCTTGGGGCACCAGCAATCACAAAGAACAACACAGCTCAAGAATTGTAGCAGGACACTGGTCAGTATGGGCCTAATAAGTCAAAGGAAAATAACACTGAAGTCAGTCAATAGTTGCAGACAACTGGTAGAAACACAGACAAAAACTCAAAATCAAATTTCCATTGGGTTCAGCAAAAATCATGCAACACCTCTCGCAACTCCTCAGTCAAGGCCCTCTTGAAGATACAAAAGGAATCACACTGAACCACATAAGCAGGCAGTCTGTTTCAAACATATATACACACAGCAAGAATAAAAGAATCGGCATACATAGTCGGACAGCAAGGAACCACCAGCTTGAAAGAATGCCCACGTGTACCAATATCCGGAGCTTTCTCAAACAGAGCAGACAAACTTGAATCTACAACAAAATTAAAATCTTCTCCTACTCCACCTGATCCAGAGGCAAAAACCTCCCGGTCACTAAAATCAACTGCAAAGCTCTGAGCTGCTTTCCATATTTCACACCAGTCACCACACAGCCCATCAATCTCCCTGGTCCACTGTCTCTGCACTGTGCACAGACTCCAAACAGTCTCAGATCCTCAAATATCTCAAATTCCACACACATGAGCAGTAGTCCAAGATTTGTCTTATATGAGTAACAAACAAGGACACCATGAAAACAAAACTCCTATTGACAGTAAAGGGGAGCAGACTGGTTGCGAGTGTGGAATCTTCCCTTACAGCACTCCTCACATAGAAATGAAACCGCAGCTTTGAGTCAACAAGCACTCTCAAGTTCCTGCAGCCTGCAGGAATAGACAGGCTCAAGTGCCACACCCTTCAAATTGTAGGCAATTGCGTCACCAAGCTGCTCCAATTCAAGACGAACACTGTAAACGCATGTGGACACACTTGTTGATCTTCAATGAGCGATTCCATGACCGCAACTCGGACTGTTCTAAATTCAGGTCCTTCCGCAAAGAAAACACAACCAGGCGAATTGCTTGTACATTGCGTGGGAAACTCAAATTAGGTTTGAAGTCCTCAGCAAAAGCCTTCCACTCACAAACCACACCTGCTGCAACACGATTGACATATAGCAGAAACAAAAGCGGACTCAACACGGAACCTTGGGGCACCCCACTTGTCACCTCTTGGAATTCGTTGATACCTCCCCCCACAAATGCACATTTGCCTCCCAATCTGAAAACTACAAATCCAGTCCAACAATCCTCCAGGACTGAGGATTATCCATACATGATCACTTGTTGAACAAAACTGATATCCATTATGCTAGTAGAAACTCCTCCAGTCCTCCTTTAATGTTGTCATCAGGGATTCCACTGTTTGCCAAATATATGGCTGTTTTTACTGTCAGTTCACATTACCTACAAAATATTAGGTCAATTTGTTGATCTTCATTACCCAATGTTTTCTTATGTATAAAATTATTTTATATTTACACAGTAGTTTGTACAAAGTATACCAAGACACTACACTCACTACATTTTTATATAATAACTAAATAGCTATATATATTCAATATACACATAGCTTTTATATTACCTTGCTATTATAAATATATAATTAGTTACATAACTTTGTGACTTATTGGTGTGGGATTTTTTGCATAAATCAAAAATCAGAACCTAGAAAACAAAAAGAAAATGATAATAAAGTAGAAATAGAATTGATACATTACAGAAATTAAAATGATACCTCGTACAAAGCGTCAACCAAGGTGACCAGATTGCACAATTTGGCAGGCAGCGCAAGCAAACATTGATAAGAAATATGTGATGCGCATGTGAAATCTTGAGATGAAGCTCACGTGAAGACACCTTTCAAAATATCGCATGCGGAAACAGTACATCGCACGTAAACAATTCTTCAAAAATATTTGTTGTGCTAAAATTTCATGCACGCATTTTCCTCCATAGCATATTAATTCAAGCTGACACCGAGATTCCTAACCACTGCGCATCACCATCATTGAAGAACTTCTATCTCTGTGACCAAACAGTCCGGATTGTCATCGGTTACTGAGAGAAACAAATGCAAACCAATATTGCATTTTTTGGCGGGAGAATAAAAAAATTAAGATTCACAATACAACGGGCAATATCAGTTGAGTCAAAGCGTATCAGCATTTGGTATGAATGCAGCAATAGTTAAACTGTAATATTGAATTACGCCCTGCATGGTTTGAACGACAATTTAACATTACTGCATTTTGACAATAGATGAAAACAAACACCGACGTCACACACGTTATGTAAACAAGTTTGCTGCAACATTCATGGAAGAGACAGAGGAGTGGAAGTGCAAATTAGGCATTTGTTAGTAATGGCAATTTTTATTAAGAACTGACAGGTATTGTTCATTTCAATTTATAACTACCATAAGAAAGAGTATCATCTAAATGTTACATTCTGTTTTGTATGACGCCTGGTTGGTGAAAGACGCTTACGTCTATGTGCAGTCATGTCAAGCTCTACACACATGTAATTCTGTAGTCTGTTTCTTGGCGCTCGTAGCCTCGCAGATCTAGTTCTCCGTTTTGTATATATTTGTCAGTGTCTCTGACAGTGGCACACGTAACTTGGCAAACCTACTGCTGCAAGCGCACGCAAAGGTCAAGATATGCCGATCTCAGCTTCTGAGGCGCACGGCTGGTTTGGTTCTTAATATTTGGCAATGAAAATGCACGTAATGTTCTCAACCCAGTATCCAATTGTGCAATCTGGCAAGGTGATTCCCTGCATTTTCCGCGCAGTGTCAATCCGGGTGATTCCACGTGGTTGGCAACACGGGATGACTTCGGGCACTCCCCCTTTGGGCACCAAGACATTGAAAATGTCACTATTTGACTACGAGACTTGAAAGAGCAGGTCTTAGTTAGTAGCCTCGACCGGGGTGACTCCCCGCAGTCGGAAACGCGGGGTGACTGCTCGCACCCCCCTTTTGGGCACCAAGACGTCAGAAATGTCACCGTTTGACTACGGGGCTTGAAAGAGCATGTCTTTGTTAGTAAGTATCAGCTACTTATAGAAATTCAATACGCACACAGAATTTATGAAAAATGGCCAAAATGAAGGTGTGGTTTTCAGGTCCACAAAAATTTTGGTTTGGAAAAATTGACGTTCCGCAAACTTTGATGCTGTAGCTAGAGTTTACATTGGATTAGGGCCAAATTTGATGGTGATACTCAACATATTGTGTAGTTCATTGCCTAAGAAGGATTTTGGGAAAAAATGTAAACTTTTGTAGATATATACAAATATACAACTGCGGGGAGTCACCCCAGGTGAAAAAAAATCGGGGGTGACTCCCCGCACCTATTTTGTTATTAGATATTTTCGTTTTTATTCAATGAAAAGTGATCAAATGCAATTCTACACACATATGATGACATTTGGAAGTAAATGACCCACAATAATGACACCACAGCTAATTTCAATATGCGTAACTAATTTTATAAGGATCCAATTTTTTTTAACACATGGTGACATGTCTAGGCCTAAGTGTTAACTCATGTTTAATGTTCAGGAACATTTTTTTTCATCACATTTTCATATCGAGACAACAATCCCTTGTCTAGCATGACTTGTATTCATGTCAATGCAATAAGTTTGCTATAGAATTGACAAAATACGTTTTAAAATGTCGTATCGCATTATTAAAAAGATAGTTTTTTTGTAATATTTGCTCATTTACTGATACTTTAGGGTCATAACTAGTTTAGGATGTGGAGAAATGACTTCCAGTAAAATTAGATTGCAATTATTGAAGAAAAACTTAGTTTCCCTTGGCGAAATTGGGAAAAAAATCCTTTGACAGTCTGGTATGATGGCAGCAAAAGACGAGCATCAGAAACACCTATCACAGACGTAATATTTAACGTAAAATTTTATTATAAGCAACTGATGTATACTAATATAGGCACGCTCCATCTATTGGTACTCTCAAACTTTCAATTTGCGTTTCAATTATTGATATATGGGGGGTGCGGGGAGTCACCCCATTTGGTACGGGGAGTCACCCCGTTTGGTGCGGGGAGTCACCCCGTTTGGTGCGGAGAGTCGCCCCCGATTTGGGGTCATAGCTCGCCGCACGGTTTTTTGTAAATAACTTGTTTTTGGTTAACGATAGAATGTTGAAACTTACGGTGCTCCATGTTCATAATAGTAGCTATACACACCGTAAATACGAAGTTTCTCGGCCGCATATTTTTTGAGTTATTTCAAAGTATGCACAAAATGCGGGGAGTCACCCCGGTCGACGCTAAGTATCAGCTACTTGTAAAAATTTTATATGCGCAGAGAATTTATGAAAAATAACCAAAGTAAAGGTGTGTTTTTCAGTTCCCTGATATTTTTGGTTAGGAAAAATCAACGTTCTGCAAACTTTGATGCTGTGGCTAGAGTTTCCATAGGACAAGGACCAAATTTGGTGTTGATACACAGAATATGTTGTAGTTTGTTGCGTGAGAAGGATTTTAGAAAGAAACGTAAACTTATGTAGATATATACAAATTCACAACCGGGGGGAATCACCCCAGGTGAGAAAAACGATCAAGGTTGATTCCGTGCATCTATTTTGTTTATAAATATCTATGTTTTTCTTCAATGAAAAGTAATTAAATGCAATTCTTCACACATATAATGACATTTGGAAGTAAATGACCCAAAATAATGATACCACAGCTAATTTCAAATGGGTATCTATCTAATTTAATAATGACCCAATGTTTATAACACATGGTGATATGTCTAGGCCTAAGTGTTAATTTATGTTTAACACCTACAAATTATATATTCTTTTTTTATCATATTTTCATACCAAGAAAACAATACCTTACCTAGCATGCTTTGTATTCATGTTAATGCAATTAGTTTGTTATAGAATTGGAGAATTAAATTTCTTACTTGTTTAATTGTATTATTTAAAAAATAGTTTTTAGTATGATTTGTTCATTTACTAGTCAAATAGGGACATTTCCGACGTTTTCGTACCTAAGAGGAGGGATTGGTGAGTCACCCCATTTTGTGCGTCGCAGGCAATCACCCCAGTTGTCGCTAGCTATTTAGCTATATATATGTATGTATATGTATATATATGAATATATATGTATTTATATATATGTATATATAAATATATTTATATATATATATTTATATATGTATATATATATATAGCGTCAACCGGGGTGACTCCTCGCTGTCGGAAATGCGGGGTGACTGCTCGCACCCTCTTTTGGGCACCAAGACGTTGGAAATATCACCGTTTGACTACGGGGCTTGAAAGAGCAGGACTTATAAAAATTTGATACGCGCACAGAATTTATGAAAAATCGCCAAAGAAAAGGTGTGTTTTTCAGGTCCCCGAAAATTTTGGTTAGGAAAAATTGACGTTCTGCAAACTTTGATGACGGGGCTAGAGTTTCCATTTGATTAGGGCCAAATTTGGTGGTGATACTCTGAATATGGTGTAGTTTGTTGCGTAAGAAGGATTTTGGGAAAAAAATGTAGACTTCTGTAGATATATACAAATATACAACTGCAAGGAGTCACTCCAGGTGAAAAAAAAATCGGGGGTGACTCCCCGCACCTATTTTGTTAGTAAATATTTTCGTTTTTCTTGATTGAAAAGTAATCAAATGCAATTCTACACACATATGATGACATTTGGAAGTAAATGACCCACAATAATGACACCACAGCTAATTCCAATATGCGTAACTAATTGTATAATGACCCGATTTTTTTAACACATGGGGACATGTCTAGGCCTAAGTGTTAACTTATGTTTAATGCTCAGGAAATTTTTTTTTATCATTTTCATGTCGAGACAACAATCCCTTACCTAGCTTGACTTGTATATATTCATGTTAATGCAATAAGTTTGCTGTAGAATTGACAAAATACATTTATTACATGTTCTATCGTAATATTAAAAAAAAAGTTTTTTCATAATATTTGCTCATTTACTGATACTTTAGGGTCATAATTAGTTAAGGATGTGGAGAAATTACTTGCAGTGAAGTTGAATTGCAATTATTGAAGAAAAACTTTGTTTCCCGCGACTAAATCGAAAAAAAAATCCTTCGACAGTCGGGTATGACGGCAGCAAAAGACAAGCATCAGAAACACCTGTCACAGACGTAATAATTTACGTAAAATTTTATTTTAAGCAACTGATGTATACAAATATAGGCACGCTCTTTCTATTGGTACTCTCAAACTTTCAATTTGCGTTTCAATTATTGATATATGGGGGGTGCGGGGAGTCACCCCGTTTGGTGCGGGGAGTCACCCCCGATTTGGGGTCGTAGCTCACCTTTGTATCTCACCTTTGCAGCCCCCCACAGCCCCGCCAACAGGGCACGCAGGCATGGGAGGCAGTACACCTCAGCGCGCCAGCAATCAAAATGAACAGCACTGTACAAGTACTGCAGCAGGACGCTGGTCGGAATGCGCTCAATAGGTCCAAAGAAAACAAAACAATGAAGACAGTCAACAACTGCACACAACCGCTGACAACACAAACAAAGCAACAACATCACATCAAATTTAGTCTAGCAAAACTCATACAACACTGCCCCCAATTCCTCCGCCAGGGCCCTCTTGAAGCCGCGAAGTGAATCACACTGCACCACATCAGCGGGCAGCCGGTTCCAAATTTGCACACAGCGAGAATA